>ML777724.1:414421-432654 GCA_009831015.1 Picea engelmannii
ATATATATATATGAGAAAATAGAAAAAAATAAAAAAAAAAAGTAAAAAATAATAATTTATATCTCAAAAAACTTTAAAAAGTATATACCCAAAAACTTCAAATTAAAAAATTTAAATAAAAATTTTAATATAAAATTTAAATGCTGAAAACTTGTTACCGGTTGACAGGTTTTCAAATACCACATTTCACATAAAAAAACAAAAAACAAAAAACAAATCAAAATCAAAAAAATTAAATGAAACAAAAAAATAAATGAAAAAATGAATACAAATCAAAGTCAAAAAATTAAATAAAAAAAATAATTATAAAGAAAAAATTAATTATAAAAATTTAAAACCTCTCACATCAAAGACAAATCAAGGTCAATGTAATGTAGTATAACTGTAAAAAAAAATTTAAATAAAAAAAATAATTATAAAAAATTATAATTAAATTATAAAGATTTAATTAAAATTACATAAATTAAAATAAGTTGAATAAACAAATATAAAATCAAATTTAATTTGAAACAAAAAAATTAAAATTAAATTAAAATAATTTTAAAACACATATAAAGTTAAATTTAATTTTAAATTTAAAAATAAAATTAATTATTCTATTTATAAAATAAAAAATGATTAGTAATATTGTATAAAATAAAATAAAAAATTATAATGAATTAATTTTTTTTTTATAATGAATGAGAGTAAAATAAATAAATAAATAAAATTAGACAATTTTGTTTTTGCAAACCTAAGTAAATGGACATTGAATAATTAAGTAAATTTGTCTTAGCTAATTACATTTATTTTTTTATTTATTAAATTTGTTCATAAAAGTTATGTGAGATTTTTTAATATAGTGTATAGCAAATGTTTTTATAGTAAATTTTGAAATAAAATAATTTAACTCACAAATGTTTAAGATAGAGTAAATGTTTCATGACAAATGAAATAAAATAATTTAATTCCAATATTTTTATGATTTTTATTAACAACCTTAATCTCAAAATGTTCCTTAATTTACTTTTGCATTCTGATTCGCCCGTAAGGGAGTATGCTAAAATCCAAGTTATAGGGAAAATAAATTAACATAGTATAAGGAGGTAATCAACCCTAATTTAGAACATCAAAACTATTTATGTTTTGACAAGTGTAAAGAAGAAAATAAAGATTGGCAAAATGATACGTAATTTTTACAATTTTTATGAGTTATATAACAAAAGGGGGTATTAGTCAATTCCCAAAAAACCTTGGGATGAAAGAGCTTGTCACCTTTGTGACACTAAGAGAGTTAAAGATGAAAAGAAATTTATCTTAAAATGTTCCTCATGTACCCAAATTAGATGTCAATTTCAAAATACTACCAACATTCACTACCTTTTAAATCAACAAAACTATGGTGATATTGGAATTTTTTTTTATGTTTTTGGAGCACATAAATAAAATTCTAAAGTATTCCAAGTAATTCTCTCTCTCTCTATATATAAAGTGTAAATCAATCTTAACTCATCAATTAATTCTTTTAAGATAAAACTATGAGGAAATGTTTGCAACCTCAAAGAAATGCAGTTAGGGGAAATGTTAGACTAGTACATGGTATCTTCCAAAAAAATAATACTAGTCTTGCGAGGTATGGTATTATTAGGGTATGATATAATTTAGTTCAATGGTTCTCGATATAAATTATTTGTTCAATGAGCATTATCCCTGCAGTGTAGTTCAAGGTCAAGTGAATAGGAAACCAAGATCATTTGGTCTCATTAGCGAGCAGGAGACATCAAATGTTTCAAGGTTTTTGGAATGCAACCTTCCTAATCTTGACTCCTAAGGTTGTTACTTTCAGGCGAGAAACATTAGAGGTAGGTGCCATGGTTAATTATTGTTGTTAAAATAAAACATAAACATATTTTATAATATAACATTGTTATATTATAACAATATAACAATGTTATAATATAAAATATATTTATGTTCTGTTAGATATTTATGAATTTTTTTTGTGTAAATTTTATTTTTAAGGTTTTTGATATAAATTTTAATTTTTTTTTTGTAGTTTTAAGGTATTTCAACTTATTTTTTTAATTTTTATTTAAATTTTGTATTAAAATTTTTATTTTAAGTTTTTTAATTTGGGATTTTAGTGTATATGTTTTTAATTTTTTGGAGTTTTTTTATCTTTTTAAAGTTTTGTTGGTATAAATTGTTTTTTTTACATTTTTTCTTAATTTTTTTTCATTTTCTCTTACTTTATATATATATTTTTAATTTTATGGTTTTTTTTTCCTTTATATTATAATATTGTTATATTAGTAATATTAGTGTTTTTGTTAAATTATTGTTTTCCCGGTAATTTTTTTTTTTTTTTCATTTCTTTCTAGTTTTTCTCTGTTTTTCCCCATTTTGTTAGCTCATAAAATTTGTTAGCTCATATGTTTTAAATATGGTCAATATAACAATACTTTTAAAAATTTATTTATGTTTCATTCAATGTAACTTGTATTTACTTTTTTATTATTAAAAGTAAAAAATTATTAAAAAGTGATGTTGAATTTTTAAAGTATATTGTGATATTTTCATGGCATTATGTATTACCTTGTGTTTTGAGTGATAATAACATTTAATAAGTAAACATTTAAGAGTTTCTTTTATGATTTTGTTTACAATAATGATGAGTTCTTTTACCACATTATAAAAATGTGTCATTTTAGTAGTACTTTTCAATTTGATGGTTGATTTTGCTTTTTGGTTTTAATGGTACAAAGTGATAAAAATACGATTTCAAATGATCTCAAAATTTAACGTTTTGAAAAGAAAAATAAAAATAAAAAACATTTTATTTGTTTTTAGGTGCTGATTTTAAGGTTTTTTTGAGGTACTATCTAAGTTTTGAAGCCCATGTTTGAAAAATGTTGTAATTTTGACCCCGATTTAAAACATGGTGCTACCACTTTTTGATTACCTGTAACACCACTTTTTGATTTGGGGGTTGATTTTGATGTTTTTTATGCAAAAATATGAGTTTTTGGGCCAGAGTTCTCGTGTTGGGGGCACAGTTCTCATTAATTTGGTAACTATGTTATAAGTATACTAGGAAATTTTCTGAAAATGAAAACATGTTGGAATATGTGAAATCTAGTTTTTGTAATCTTTAATAAGCTCTCTATTGTAAAATCAATGAACCTATTGAATCAAGAATGGGATCTGGATCCACTTAAGCATACTTTATCCATCACTGTAAGCATTAAGCATTAGCTACAACTATTTTAAACAAATAATATTATCTTATTTTTTTTAACATTAAATTTTATTTCACATATATTTATAGAGTTTTGGTGTTATTCTTTGAAGTTTTTATAATAAAATAATAAAAATCAATAATGGTTTTTTCCATCTTATATCACAATAATAATGTAGGTGCTAGGCAAGGTGGTGGATCAACAACAGATTTGATGCTGATGCTAGATAAACTACGTATGGGTAAACAACTAGCTTCGGAACAGGAAATGCTGCGGACTTAATGTACTTATGGCCTACTTTATAAAAAAATATTAAAAATGAATTACACAATGATTTTAATATATTAAAAATGAATTACACAAATATATGTAAAAAATCTTATAAAATATTTTAAAATTATATAAATATTTTTAAAATTATCAATTTTATTTAAATTATTATTTTTAATATTAAATTTAAATTTATTTTTAAGAAATATTTATTTTACATAAAATTGTTTTTTACTTAACCATTTTCCTTTTTGAAAATTTATCATAATGTGATGATGATGTACAACCATATCTTTTATAGACAACATGAAAATATAACAATTATAATTCGTGATATTAAATAAATAATAATTAATTTAAAATAAATTTTTGAAAATTTATCATAATGTGATGATGATGTTCAACCATATCTTTTATATCTTTTATAGACAACATGAAAATATAAAAATTATAATTCGTTTTTATTTTGATATTAAATGAATAATAACTAACTTAAAATAATATTTGTAAGTTTTATTGTTTATTGATATTTTAAAATTATACAAATATTTTTAAAATTATCAATTTTATTTAAATTATTATTTTTTAATATTAAAGTTAAATTTATTTTTAAAAAATATTTATTTTACATAAAATTGTTTTTTACTTAACCATTTTCCTTCTTGAAAATTTATCACAATGTGATGATGATGTACAACCATATTTTTTATACACAACATGAAAATATAACAATTATAATTCGTTTTTATTTTGATATTAAATGAATAATAATTAATTTAAAATAATATTTGTAAAGTTTATGGTTTATTATTTTTCAAAAATATTGGAATTGAATAAAAATTATTATTAATTTTTTTTAAATTGTTTAAAGCAATTTGAATATTTAGAAAACAAAATCAATTAAAAACCATAAATAATGTAGAGTTTGATCCATATTATAATAGTTTTAAACAATATATTTTTTTTTTGTTTGTTTGTTAATTTGTGTAGGACCTGCGATTAACCTGTGGCTTGAGAAACCGCGACTCAGGGGCATCTAAGCCGTCAAAATCACCCGGGGATCGCACCCGGCCTGAGCCACACCAACCCTTAACATGGTTGGATTTTTTGTCCCCGCAGGTCTCGAACCGATGACTTTAACATCACGGAGTGGCTTAACAACACACTCCATCACCGACTGTCCTACACCTCGGGGACGTTTTAAACAATATTTTATATAAAAATGGAAAACATAATAATAATAATGTTTATTATGTTATATATATATAATAAAATAGAATATAATAGAATAAAATAAGAAGAATTAAAATAACTCTCGAGGTCATAGTTCAAGAGGTCATAATTTTAGAGGTCATTCCACAAGTCATAGTTCTAGAGTTCAGTAATAGGTTTAGAGGTCATAGTTTCAGAGGTCATTCCACAGGTCATAGTTTCATACAAGGGGATGTGTGTATGAGGTGGTGGTTCAAGAGAGGTGAAGGGGGAGGAGAGATAGGTGACACTAGGAGGTAGATGAGACAAGAGTGGGAGATAGGTGACACCAGGAGACAGAAGGTAGGAGCTGAGAAGAGGTAGACAAATGAATAAAAAACGTTAGGAATGTGCATGCATTCCTAAAGCACATGCACATTCCTAGAGCTTGTGCATGTTCTTTTCATTTCAATTTTTTTCAGGCATGAGTGACAACTCTAGTGTATCGTGTTTGTTGAGTTGGTTGACTTGGATTTAGGTTTGGGATGACAAACCTGGTGGTTTGGGCTACATTAAAACCTCTATTTTTATATTTTCATTGAAACTGTAGACACATAATGGGTCGACTGTGCAAATTCCAAATATACAATTTTTTTTTAATTAATATTGTTTACTATTTATAATATATATGTTTCTTATCATATATCGAAATCTTAAAATACATATCTTTTAGAATCTACAATCTAAATAAAAATAAAAGTTTGTTTGATAATGTTAAGACCCTTGTACCCAACACTAACGTAAGACCTTGAAATTTCAAGAATATAATGACTTTCATAATTAAAAAAAAATATAAAATTAACACTCAAAATTTTGAAAAAAATGTTCGTGCAAAAAAACTTCTACAATTTTTTTAAAGGAAATTCCATTGTTTAGGTACTCAACACTAGCACTATAAAAAACATATATGCATTATATTTTGCATTAAAAATAACACACCATTGTTAGGAAAAATCAAATTTCACATCATCATACATGATTTCTATAAATAAAAAATATATATTTGGAAAACTTATTTACTTTCCTACATTTAGTCGTTTTACACCATATTCAAATTCATTGTGAAAGTATCTTGAATCATCCCTCAAAGTTAAAGGAGTGTTATTTTTCCATGTTTTCATTGCCCCTAATGTGTCATGAGAGACCATCATTAGCTTGCACCCACCCTTAATTAATAATGGCAATGTTTGAATTATTCAAATACCACATTTACGCAAAATGTTAGACATAATGACAATAATTTTTTTTTTCTCCTTAATTATGCTTATTCTTATGTGCATAAACATTGTTGGCTATGTGAACTTTCTTAAAGAATGGGCTGAGATGATAGTTTCCACAAAGTATCACTATTTGTTAAAACTTTGAAAATTTGCATAATTGAATTCAAGGATTAGGATATTCATGAAGCATAGATTAGATATTGTCCTTGATTGATTTTAGGAGATGGAATTTAATTAGATTTCATTAAGAAAGAAAAGACTTATAAAATAAAACTTATAAATTTTAAGTTTTAATTACAAAACAAAATACTTAGAATGGGAAGGATGTTTCTCCATCCACACAACTTGCTTCCTAAAAGAAAATTTATACATTTTGATTACAAATACTTGCCTATGTGGGTATGGACCTCCCAAGCTAAGCTAGGGGTGAACGTGTGTAACAAACCTCCTCGTTACGGCAACAACTCTGATAACAGGTGATTTTTTTTTTTTTTTAAGGTGTGTTCGCGCATAAAAAGGAAACAGACACACTTGACTCTACGTCGCCACCCGACGAATAACAAGACGCAACCACGATGATCACAACAAGAAGACATAAGGCACACAACAAGTAACTGCAAGCATAAAACGACATACTAGGTTATGTACAGTACGAACACAGAAGGAAGAATCCATAGTAGTAGATTTTACTATTTCTGCACAGAAAAGCAGGGCGTTTAATCTTCGTTCTCTGCTCCGGAGAGAGAGAATGTCAGATAGGCTCCTGGCCGACTGCTCAGGAAGAAACTAGTAATCTCTGTCAGGAGGTCGCAGTGGTGGGAACTCTGCCTTTAAAGAGCCCGAGACTACTGATACGACCTTAGAGGTGTGTCACAAGAGTGGAAACCCTGCCTTTAAAGCGCCCGAGACTCTTGATACGGCACTAGATTCTTTACACAGAAATAATCACATACACAGACTTACATACAGAGCGACTAGCTTTATCAGAACGAAGGGTCTGATATCACACAACTGTGAGTTTGGACAATTCCAATTATAGTACTAAACCTAGAATTAACCCGACCCTAAACGTCATCATATAAATAAACAACAACTTTATTAACCCTAAATTTAACAGCCCAAGATAAAGACACAACCATCAATCGCAGTCAACAAGGTTATCTAACAACCACAAACTACAATAACCCTGACCATACATGATAACCATTTTACATTTTATGTTACGAAAATCCTGCAATAAATTACAATCACCAACGTTTTATTTTTGTCGAGTAACCATAAAATTAAAATGTCCTTTACCATACCTGGTAACCGCGTTACCCTGTTGATTTCTAAACCCTTGCGATAAATTGCAATTACACATATTTTATATGTTCCACCTTAAAATTCAATGACCTCACATGATAAAAACATGGCAAATAAACAAAGAGGAGCTCGCATTCAAAAGTTATCGAGGCTAGCATAGAAATATTCCTAATGCAAGTACCTTACATTTTATATGTTTGACATTCTACAATTTCTATGTATTCCACAAAATATTAACAAGATTACTTTTTGCACCATAACCTTGCACATAAAATAATGATCACATCACCCTCTATGGTGTAGAACCTTGCACTAAATAACAGTAAAATTTCATTTGAGGTGGTCTAACACTAACGCTATATTATATTTTATATTGCAATAACATTATCGTTATATTTCAACCTATATATTACAATAGCGTTACACATTACTATACATGTTTTATAATATCAATTACAATACCAATTCAGTAACAATACAAATTGACAACCATATTTTTACATGCCCTTTGCAATATCCATGCAAATTCAAGATTCAGTTCCTAGGGTATCCATCAAGCAAACAGAGCTAAAAATATTCCCAAGATTCAAGGCCAGAAAAAAAAGAAGGAAAAACAAAACCACCGCCCAAAAATTTGGTGGAAGGGACGTTCCGCGGATGGCGCACATGAATTCAATACCTGAAATACCTCTGGACACTTACACAATATGCAATTCTATTTAATTGATTTCGCCATTCCAGCCACATAAAAACAAAATTTATCGAATTCCAATCAAGAAATGACAGGAAAGGAAAGTAACAAGGGACGTCAAAGTCAAAATTTGTGGGCAAATCTTCCTACTTCTTTGATTTTCGGATTACAAATAATCGAATCCCATTCTCCTTTGTTATTCGTTGCCTTAAACACTGGCAGATGCCAATACGGTATTCTGTAATATTGCACTGCAGTGAACTGTTACCTTCGAATTCAAATTTGTGGTTATCCTGTATATCAATTCTTTATTATTATTATTAAGTGTGATTCGCAATTCTCTCGAATCAACTTTACTGTAGTCACGAGTTTCCTTTGAAATAAACTCACTATTTAAAGCGGCAATATTAAATGACGGAAAATTTCATCAAAGACTGGATGCGAGTTTTATTCTCTGAATCCCTCTGGAAAGAGTTCAAACTTTACCCAAAACAAAATTAGTCTCTTCTTGGACTCAGATTAAATTTTATAATGTTTCCATCCCCACAAATAACATATCTCCAAATAGAACAGTTGCTTGCCAACTACTGAATCAGATTAACCAAACCAAATACCCTGTTCTTTTAACGATGGGAAATTCAATGGTCTATATGGATTGAATGCTGAGAACGACCCTCCGTAATCTATAAAATGCCCACAGTCAAATAAAAACACCCACAGTGATATAAAATGCCCACCGTAATCTATAAAATGTCCACAGTCAAATAAAAATGCCCCCATTTATATAAAAACGCCCACTGTAGAGTATAAATGCCCACAGTGAAATGAAAAATGCCCACAGTCATCTGATGCCTAAGCGATACATCGCTGGAAGTAATAAAAACACCCACAGTCAATAAGGAAAACGCCCACAGTCAATGAAAAATGCCCACAGTCATAGTTCGTGGCGAATGTTTACACCAGTGAAAACAGTGGGAGCCCAACGTTTTTCAACCCCCGGACACAAGTATAAAGGCAGAATGGAATCAAAAACCCCTTTTCATTATTTAAATTTCAGAATGTCGTTGCAATGTAGACCTGTAATTCATTTCTTTTTATTGCCAAAATACAATGATAACAAACTCAGACAAGAACCCATTGAGTTATCCCATGGCTAGAATAAAATGATAAAAACAAGTCATTCTACCCTTCCATTAATAAGCAGATCCGCATGAATCCTAACACATTCTACCATAAAAATATGAAAAGCATACCTGTGCCCTTTCGCTTTCTTTGGATGACGTCTCGTGCTTCGTGCTGCGTCCCGCGCTCTGTGTCGCTCCCGCTCACCGATCGTAGAGACCTCACCGGTACCTCCCAACCAATCGCTAGGGGTACTCTTCTTCCCCCTTAGCCCCTCGAGCCGCAAAGGGGCCACTCACCAACTTGTGTTTCTTTCGCGCGACGTGCCCTTTAGGATGCACCACGTGCTCCAAGGGTGCCACTCGTCAACTTGACTGATTGGTAGACATCTATAACCCCTGGAGTCAACACTCCGCCAGGTGAACTTGTGGGAGACTAAGGGCTCTAAGGAATAAGGCCCCCACCTTATTGCGCACCCCTTAGAATCATCGTGAGGGACTGTCGCAGTCTGCCCTCACGGCATCGTGGATCCTCTCAAGCTATGTAATCGTTAACCTACAGTTCGAGCCACGGTGGGAGTGCTAGTAGGTTGTGGTAGGGCTTCTGTCCACACCTCTCCCTCAACCTCTCTGGAAATCGTGTGTGGCCCCTTTACTCCATATGTGATTCTGGTCGGCAAGCTATCGTCAGCCTGCATCATCAACAATCGTGTCAGAACATGTCAACATCATATCATCAAATCAATGAAATATCACAGTAAATAAATCAACCCAAATAGCACACTCCCTGACTCAATCCGGAGTCCAAGGGGTTCCATCGATGCCTTTGCATCCTCAAGGTCCAAAACCCTGCACACTCAATAAAACTGAGTCAATAGCACCTATCTACGTCAAAGCAGTAAAACATCATGTCATCTATCATAACGCATCATAATCAAGGATAAATGTTTTAACATCATAAAAGTCCAGATCACTTGCGAGCAAGTGTCCTCAAAGAATAAGTTTTCTCAGTGCACCAGAGTGGGATGTTACAACGTGACTGACTACTAAACATGTAATCGTACTTAATATTTAATCTTTGCAAGCACCAATAAAAGGTAAAATTTAGTTAGGATTATAGAAAGGGAGCATTTAATTTGTGATTATATTCAACACTTGCAATTGGAATTCATTTTTATGATATGTTTTTCCAAAGCATAAAACTTACAATAAAGAATAATCATGATCTCTTTAGGCAACCTTATTAAATTTATTTACATGGTGACAGGAAACAAATTCTCAAGTGAATTAAATAATAGTGAAAATAATTTCATAGTCATCATTGAATATAGTTCACTTGGAGAACCTTATGACCCAACATTATCTCTAGAGCCATTTTTCTGCATTAGGATTGAGTATATATCGATTTTATTACTAACATGACATTATCTCTAATATTGGACTTATTTTTGCATATCACAATGGTTTTGAATAAAATTGTTGAATGCACTCTTACAAGTCACATCTATATCTCAACATATTATTTTGTGAAAAGGAAACATTTAAAGTGCAACCAATCATTCATAGAAAATATTATCGCTTCTATCTTGTTCCTCCCATAACCTTCAACTCGCAAAACATGGTTTTGCTTGGAAAATTCTCTTGTGTTGTAAACTACACAAGAGTGGTTCACCTTCAAGGTTATCTCACCTAAGGCTTCTCTCTTTATAGCAATGGCACCAGATGTTGAAATGTTCACCTGCAATAACATTCAAGATAGGACTACATCATGTGCACTAATAATAAATACCATAAATTATGATAAAGGAGGGTCCAATGATCATAAATTATGAGGAAGGAGGGTACCCTTCTTCACAATGAGCATGGAACCTTGGTAGACTCATCAATAATATATTATTCTCTCTGCAAACATATCTAAAGTAGATTTAATTAAATGCCTTTACTATATCTAAATATTTTTGAACATGTTCCTTAGGGGAAATGTTTTTTACCTAGAAATATCCAACTATCCTTTCACAAACCGACATAGAATCCCCCAAAAATGAACAAATAAAATCACCTATTGATCCTTGCAAGGCTTCATCATAGTCAAAGTAGCATTGATCTCAATGATATTATATGTGCATATCCGCACGACCAGCTAGAAATTGTTGTTTTTCCTCATATAAGATATGATCGATATATTATTACAATGATGAGTGTTCTATATATAGGGAACATATGGTGACCATCCATGAAAGGATGTGTCCCTTGAATAATCAATAAATATTTATTATTACCATTTACTTATTATATATGATATTTAATAATTAATAATTATATTATTAATTATTATTCTAAGAGAATGTTTTCCCGATGTTGTCCACACATCAACAAAAAGATGTTTTACAATTGTTGGAAAAATAAAATATCCCCTTATCCCTCCTGGGATTGGATTCCCTTTTGAAGTACCATGGAAATAACCACGTGGGTCCACAAAAAATCAATCACCATGTCTTAGATTCTTCTCACTACTTTCGCACCAAGAAATTCATTTAAATATTGTAGTACACCTCATTAAATTAAAATCCCTAACATTATATCATCTAAATAAACTCATAAGATACTTTTATAAAAAGAAAAAGTTAAAATTTTATCTTAATTATTTTCAAGGTCCTTAACATACTCTATTAACTAAATAAAACTCATTGACCCCTTTACTGTTGACTAAAAATATGGAAACTCTTTTATTAGAATTGTGGCAATGATAGTGCCAAGTATCTTCATTATATTTGATCATTTGTGGCATGAATTGTCTTGTAAATACATTTTGTTTAACCCTTTACTTTTGACTAAAAGGATGAAAATTCATTTGTTATACATATGGAAAATGGTAGTGTGAAGTACTAATTAGCCATGCATAATAAATTACACATAATGTGCAGACTCTAAATAGAACTAACTTATTGAACAATTCCACATTAAATATAAAATACCTATGAGTATTTTATTTCAGTTACCTTCTGTTGACATCAATTCCTCCTTCCAAATTTTCCTTCCCTTTTCTATTTTCCCAACTTCTTTTTTTTCCATTTCTTTTCCCTCTTCTATACCTTCCCTTGTTTCCCTTTTTTTCTTCCCTTCTTCTATCCCTTTCTATTTACCATACTTATTCGAATTTCAAAAATCAGCGGGTTCACAGTTTCGCGGATTTGCGAGTATTCATCCCCATCCATTTTCCTATGCCACAAGTCCATCTGACCACCTTGCTATATTATGCTTAGTATTTTTTTTCAACATCGCGAGTTCATGGGGTCGAAATTTCATTCTCAAAGTTCCACAATCTCCACTTTGCACCCAAAATTCCATGACCCTCATTTCAACCATCAGACTTGTCGCAGGTCTTGAGTCCCTAAAAGCATTTTATTTCTCCTACATGCAAGTTTGACCGACCGTTGTTCAACACTAGACTTATTTTTTATCATCCACAACTGCGGGTTGATGGGTTCGTAAAAAACTTCATATTCAAAACTACTCTCATCCGTCCTCGCCATTCTCTCTCTTTTTCCAATATGCATTGAATGTTGTTTATTGCTAACAACTAATTCTACAGGATTCAAAAATATTGTCATTAATGCAGAAAGACTCAAGGAGATTGTTCATTAAATTCCATTGATTCACCATTTTCCAAAGCATTATATTATTTTCATCTCTCTGAAAGGATTTATTTCAAGTTATTATTCAGCTGAAGAATACTCCCATCAACCTAAATGGCAGCAGTAGCTAGACAACAATTATGTGGATATACTTTGAATAGTTTTGGTTGTGAAGACCAGAACATTCATTGGTCCAGAGCATATTCATATTACTCATCTCCTCCTGCACAAAAATACATAATATGGACATCTAGAATTTCTCACGCAAGGTGTGTTCCTGAGGTATTCGACTGCAAAGAACTTGTTTCATGGTGCATTGAGAAGTATGTGTCGAGCCAGAGAATTATACAACTCCAAGATCGTTCCTCCATTTCCCTTTCACCACAAGTTTTTCACAAGATGTTGAAGCTCCCAGATCCAACACTTACCTTCAAAGGAGAAGACTGCAGATATTTTCTAAAGAAAGATAACAATGGCCTAGATCTCCTACCTTAATATTTGGAGAATCCTGTGACTATTCCAAAAGACATAACCAGGATCCAGGTCGATTCTTTTAAAAACCCCTTTCGAGGCATTATGTGTTTGTTCACCAAGTTGACAGGTCAGGAAAGAACTGCTACAATTTCTCACATGATTCTTTATATTTTACATTTTATAGTGAAAACATAGGCTATCTTTGACCGAGGAAAATTGATTTCTATCGAAATCTCATCCCAGTTATCACGTTACAAAAGGGAATTTTTTTTTATGGCTTCCTATTTGGTATTTTCTATAATGTATTGTTGTCAATTTCCAAATTTGATTATAAGTAAGAGGGTGAACAGTGAAATAGATCCATTTACTTTCTGTTATCAGGCATTGTGGAGACACAAGACTTCTCTGTATTTTTACAAAGTTTACAATGATTTTGTCTCAGTCTTTAAAGGATTGTTATTTGGTAAAAATACCCCCATGATATTTGACTAGGCTAACAAATTCTTCGAGAAAAAGGGAACGATAGAACATATGGAAAATCACAGTGTCATCAGGATATTTTGTTCCAAATAAAATCCCTCTTTTCTTCCATACCATGTATTTGACAAATTTTTTATTACAGAAGTGGAAAGGAAATACAACTTCTGGTTACATTTTTCCCATGAAAAAAGGAAAAAACAATTCGTCCCCTTGCCGTGGAAGATTGGAGATTTCATTTTCATGAACATAAATAAAATTGACGAGTTTGCAAGCCATTTCAATAACGTAAGCTTAAAATATGTTGAAATGATCAAGGGCTTTGACCCTAAAAAGATCTATGTGGAACACATGGTTTCGGTAGGATTCAGTAACTCGTTATGTTAAGAACCAAATATCAATATAGCATAGAAAAACCTCAGAATAAGTACTCAACGCCTTGAAAAAGAGAGAATTTCAGATAATAAGCCTCTTCGAGGGGACAATTTCTTTTACACCACATAAATGTTCAAGTACAAGATGATTCCAAATGGAAATGTCTCCTTGGTATATATAGGAGACTAGGAGGTATAGTTATAACTAATGGACCCAAGCCGACATAAATAAAATAACATTACTAATGTAATATTCCCCAATTAAGGGGTAATGTGCCACTATTTAGGGCTTAACATGCCCCTCCCCTTAAGACAAGTGTTGTCTACAATGCTTGAATAATTTTGGATGCTTCTATATAAAAGAATCATCTTCCCAAGTGGAATCTTCAACAGGAAGTCTCCTCCACTTAATGAGATACTCTGAAATGGATCTATTCCTCAGTTGGCGAATTCTTGTGTCAGTGATGGATTCATGCTCCAATATGATTTTTCCTTCCTCATCAAGTTATGGCAATATACTTTGAACTAGGATCTTTTCACCTATAACCTTCTTTAAGCATGGAACATGGAAAACTAGGTGTACTCGTGAGGATGCAGGCAACTCCAATTTGTATGCCATAGTACCAATATTTTGCAACACCTTATAAGGACCATAGTACTTTGGTGATAATTTATTATCCTTCTTGCCTTGCTTGAGGTACATCTGTTCATATGGTTGTAGTCTTAAAAACACCCAATCCCCTACTTCAAAACTTGTTTCACTACGATGTTGATATGCTTTTTGTTTCATGCGATTTTGTGCCATGGTCAGGTTGTCCTTTAAGATTTGGAGAACTTGTTGTTGATTCTCTATGTGATCTTCCACTGCTTGAGCCTTAGATTTTTATTTTAGAGAAGAAGTGATGGAAGGAGGGTGGTATACATAGAGTGTGATAAATGGTGTCATTTTTGTTGCAGTATGAAAGGAAGTGTTATACCACCATTCTGCCAAGGGTAACCATTTGAACCATTGTGTTTGTTTATCAGAGACAAAGCAACGAAGGTAGCCTTCCAGACATTTGTTCACTATCTCAGTTTGTTCATCAGATTGAGGATGATAGGATGAGCTATGATCCAATTGAGTACCCAAACAAGAAAATCATTTTGTCCAAAAATGTCTAGTGAAGATAGGATCTCTGTCACTTACAATAATCTTTGGGATTCCATGTAGTTTTTGAACTGTCTCTATGAATGCAGTGGGAACTATACTGGATTTGAAGGGATGAGAGAGTGCACAAAAGTGAGCGTACTTGGTCAGTCTATAAACAATCACCATGATGACACTCTTTCCTTCAGACTTCGGTAACCTTGTGATGAAATCCATGGAAACCTCCTCCCAACGCTGACCTGGGATGGATAATGGTTGTAAAAGACCTGGGGTCTTAATTGTTTCCACCTTATTTTGTTGACCAACCAAAAATTCTGCTATAAACCTTTGAAAATCAGTTTTAAGGCCATCCCAAAAAAATTCCTTCTTGACCTTATGGTAGGTTTTCAAAAATCCCGAGCTCCCTCCTATCGGAGAGGTATGCAATTCCAATAGTACTTTTTGTTTGAGTTGGGAGTTCTTACATAAATATAAGCGACCTTTGTAACATAGTGAATCATTTTTTCATGTAAATGTATCTGATGCACTGGAATCCTGCTGCAACCTTTGATTGAGATTCCACACATTTTTGTCATTCTTCCACTCATCCCTCGCTTCTATTATCCAATCGAGTTGGATGATTGAGAAAGCACAGAGAAAGGACTCAACATCTTCATCCTTTCTTGAGAGTGCATATGCCACAACATTTTGCTTCCCGTTTTTATAGATGATTTCAAAATCATAACCCAATATCTTGGTCACCCATTTTTGTTGTTCTTCTGAAGATAATATTTGTTCCAAGAAGTATTTAAGACTATCATGACCTATTTTGACCTTGAAGTGCCTACCTATTAGGTAAGGGAGCCATTTATTCAATGCATGTAGTATTTCCATCATTTCCTTCTCATAAATGGATTTGTGTAAGTCCTTTCCCTTGAGTGGTCGACTTTTAAAAGCCAAGGGCCTTCCTTCTTGCATTAGGACAACACCAATGTCATTTCCCGAGGCATCACATTCCACAATAAAGGTTTTTGTGAAGTCGTGTGTGGTCAAGACATGAGATTTACACATCACCTCTTTAAGTTGCTCAAAATCTTTAATTGCCTCTGGAGTCCATGAAAATGCATCCTTCTTATTTAGTGCCATTAAAGGTGTTGCTATTCTCTCATAGTTCTGAACAAACTTGCAGTAGTAACCTGTCAAACCCAAAAATCCTCTAAGATTCTTCAATGTTTTGGGAATCAACCAGTCCATCATGGCCTTAATATTGTTAGGGTCTACCTTGACACCTTCATGAGATACAATATGACCCAAATACTCTACCTCCTTCACCCCAAAGAAACATTTGGATGGTTTGGCATATAGTTGTTGCTCCTTTAGTAGTTGTAGCACCTTGTCAACATGTTGCACATGATCCTCCCAAGACTTGCTATAGATTACTATATCATCAAAAAATACTAACACAAATTTTAGAAGGAAGGGATTGAAAATGGAATACATCAACCCTTGGAATGTGGAAGGTGCATTTGTAAGGCCAAAAGGCATGACCAAAAATTCATAATGGCCTTCATGAGTTCATAATGTTTTTTTAGGGATATCTTCTTCCTTCATTCTAATCTGATGATACCTTGAACGAAGATAAAAATTTGTGAAATAGATTGCTCCATGTAGTTCATCTAACAATTCATCAATGATAGGAATAGGAAACTTATCTTTAATAGTGATCTTGTTGAGCTCTCTATAACCTAGACACATATGCCATGAGCCATATTTCTTGAATACCATTACCACCAGTGTAGAGTAAGAACTCTGTCTAGGCCTAATAATGCCAGCCTCTAACATTTCTTCAACCATACACTCAATTTCACTCTTCTGGGCATAAGGGTATCTGTACGACTTGATGCTAGGAGGAACACTCCTCGAAATTAGGTAAATATCATGATCATGATTTCAAGTGGGTGGAAGACCTTTGGGAATATCTTCAAATACTTTGGAATGCTTATCAATGATCCCTTGGAGATCTAGGGGAATAGATGGCTTAGAGGTTTGAACATCTAGTGAGCATAATTGTGCAATAATACCTTGATGCCCCTTTTTCAACAATTTTTTCATGCCATTAGAGGTTATCACCTTACTGGGTTTCCCACTGATACCTCTTAACTCAATTTCTTTTCTTTCCAATGAAAATTTCATGAAAATTTCTTGAAAATTAAAATCCAGTGTTCCAAATGATTGTAACCATTGGATTCCTAGTACGACATCAGCACCACCCATGGGTATAGAAATCATTGGACTATTCATTACATATTCCCCCATAGTAAGATTGATATTATTGCATTTTCCTGAGCAATTGATAGCTCCTCCATCTGCAATCATTACTTGAAACTATGGAACTGGATATACAAAGCAATTGAGAGCTTTGGCTAATTTATAGTGAATGAAATTACGAGTACTACCAGAATCAATTAGGACTATTACCCTTTTATTTTTGATATATCCTTCGATCTTGAGGGTTTGAGGAGTGTTAATTCCAGCCAATGCATTGCACGATATCGTGGGACTCAACTCTTCAGAAGAATTCGCTTCTACGTTTTCATCTTGAGATGGTTCTTCTTCTTCTTTCTCTTCACAATCTATGTAGAATAATTTCTTCTCACCACACTTATGTCCCTTAATGTACTTGCTGTCACAATTAAAGCATAAACCTTTTACTTTTCTTTCCTCCAATTTTTGAGGTGTCAACCTTGTAGGTTGAGGTTTTTTAGAAGAAGGAGCATTATTCTCTCGATAGATGTTAGGATTTGCAAGATACCAGATATATAAAATATGCAGAACATAATAAAATGCTAGAAATGACAGAATAATAGTAAAATATCCAACATAATCTCCACAATAACACGGAAATGATATAAGAACTGCAATAAAACTAACACTTATATTCAGAAAGCAATGTTCACAGGCCTCTTCGAGGGGGCAACCTCCAATAGAGCAACGCTCTGTTACAATAATCTCCAAGCTAGGGTTTTCATACCCTCGACCCTTATTTATACTAAATGTGTCTATTAAGAGAA
>ML777724.1:448450-470586 GCA_009831015.1 Picea engelmannii
TTGTATAGGACTTGTGTAAACTAAGGATAACTCTTCCTTTTATAGAAGTGGTGAAGATTCTCCAACAAAGGGAAAACATTTTGAGATTATTGGATGATCCATCTGAAAAAGTGGAAGATGTTGTTACAAGTCCGAAACAAATCCAGAACAAATCAACCATCAAGTTGAGAGGTAAAATTCCTCTCTTTTATATTTCAATTGAAAATCATGATGTTTCACTTCATAATTATTTAGTCGATACTGGAACAACCAATAATATTATGCCACTAGTTGTCATGGAGGCATTGGGAATGAACTGCACCAAATATTATGAGACTGGTGAAAACATATAAGCAGTTGATTCTAGACAAGTGCCATCTTATGGTGAAATTAAATACTTTTATGCTTGGATCATGACAACTTCTCATATCATTAAAGTTTTCAATATTATTGTGGTAGACCTCCCTCATGCATATGTATTTGTTATAGGAAGAGATTGGTCGTCTATGATAGGGGGATACATAATGAACAATGGAAGTTGCATGATGCTTCCAGACAAATAAGGAGAAATGATTAAGGTTCCTCATGAACCCAGGAAACCCTTATCTTTCAAAAATAAGGATAACGAATTAATGGAAGATTATATCGTCGCTGGGATTAAAAAATATTCTATCCTAGATATGGAACAGACTGAAAGCTTGGATAAAATTCAAGGTATGGAGAATCAAGAGCATCCATTTGAAGGTTTTTGGAGGATGTCATTAAATGGAGCTTTCTCGAGTTCCGGGAGTGGAGTTGGAATTTTCCTTGTAAGTCCATGAAATATTGTGCATCCACATGCTGTCAGACTTGAATTTGCATGTACCAATAATGAAGTAGAATATGAAGCATTGATTTAGGGAATGATTCTTACACAAGAATTGAAGATACAACATCTAATTGTGACTAACGACTTTGAGTTGGTAATAAATCAAGTCACCCAGAGGTATAAAATAAAAAAGGAAAGACTCAAATTATATTTCAAAAGAGTTAACGAATTGATGGAATATTTCAACTCTTTCAACATTTATTTCATTCCAAGGGACAAGAATCAGAAGGAAGATTAATTACTTTGGTGACCTCATTGTCAAACCTGGATGATATTCAAAGAAAAAAATATTTTCAAGTAGAAAGAGCATTTCGACCTTCTGTTGGCCCAGGGGAAGACCCAGGGTTCACTCCAAGAGCGCACCAACAAGCCCTAGATACTATCCCTTTCGGCAACACCTGCGAGGCAGATGCAGTCTCACCCGAAGCAATGTATGAGGGGGTTGCAGGACGAAGATGTCTACAACCAGGGGAATATCAAGGGGATCTTATATAACAACAATCAATATTCATATATCACTTATCAACGAGATCTACTCTACGCAGATATAGATCTTAATCTAACATTGTAATGCAAAGAACAGTATAATAATGACAGAGAGTAAAGCATCAATCACTCACACAACACAAAATATACGTGGTTCACCCTCTCTCTAGGGCTACATCCACAAAACTGTGCTTATGATATATTAAGATAAAGCTTACAGTTCTGATTTGTGCTCATGGCCAGCAAATCCTCTCTCTTCTTCCCTCTT
This sequence comes from Picea engelmannii, assembly GCA_009831015.1. Lineage (NCBI taxonomy): Eukaryota > Viridiplantae > Streptophyta > Pinopsida > Pinales > Pinaceae > Picea > Picea engelmannii. The sequence goes on from ML777724.1 coordinate 450,052, forward strand.
TCTCTCCCCCTTCCTGCGCACCCAGCTGTAGGATATGATCTTCGCACCCAGCTGAAGATCTTACAATACCAGAAGGCTCTCAAACTCAACACTCCTCTCTCCCAATGCAATGACCTCTCACCAAAAAAATAGAGATAAATCAACCACAATATCATCATCCCCTAACCCAGATCCTCTTGACCTTTATTTATACATTTACAATACGTCCCCGACAGGCTTAGGCCGAAACCTAGGTGTCAAAACCCTAATTACCAAAACCCTAGGTCAACTTGATCCACTTTTTTCGGACTTCGCTAGCCTGTCTTTCCTTCCTTCTCGTGTGGTGCTCCAAAGCATCCAATGGTGTATTTTTTTTCTTCCTGAGTCGTCCTCGGTCCATCTTCCTTGTTGATCTATCATTCTCGATCTCCTCATCCAACGGCTTGCTTTTCCACACTTCGCTCCATCTTTTCTGCTCTTTTGCTTACTTCGACCCACTGATAGTCACCGTGTCTCCCGCGAAGCTCGCTTTTTACCTTTTTTCCTTGTTCTCCATTTCCTTTCATAACCAAGGGCCAAAAGGCCCCCAACACTCACCTGTGACTCGTCCCGAGGCACTTCAGATATGCTCCTTTTGTTTTACTTCGACTTTGGACTGCGCAGTGCAACCTTTTCTTTCTGCTTTATGCCTCCTTCCTGTCCTTGTGCAGACTGTATTTTCTGTGTTTAGTACCCAGTTTCAACTGCACCTGGTACCTAAACCCTTTTCCTCATGCTTTTACTTGGAGCTATGAGGCAGTTGGTTGTCATAGTACAACTTCAGCCGACTCCCATTCACCAATCCTTCTTTCCATTCTCCATTCAACGTCTTCAGTTGCACAGCTCCTCCTTCTATGATATAGGTGATTTCATATGGTCCAATCCAATGCGTTATAAACTTCCCAGGGTGTTTGATGAATTTACTTTCATATACCAGTACTAAATCACCTTGCCTGAATATCTTCTTCTTGATGTGCCTTTCGTGGTAGGCCTTTGCTCGTTCCTTCTGAACTTGCTGATGGAAGCCTGCAATGAATCTATCTTCTTCTAGCTTGACTAGTTGTGCTAGCCTCTCATGAACAGTGCCAGTATCATCCATGTATGTAAATGCAACAATTCTTAAGCTCGATACCAAGTACTCCATCGGGACAACAACTTCCAGACCATAAACCAACTTGAAAGGGGTATGCGTTGTTAATTTCTTGCAAGTGGTTCTATAAGCCCAGAGTACTACTGGTACTCTTAAATCCTAGTCATCCTTGTTCACGCTCCAAATATTTGTCAATGCTGTCTCCAATATCTTGTTGAATGCTTCAACCGTTCCATTTTCTTATGGATGGTAAGGTGTACTCTTCTGATGGTGGACTACAAATTCTTCAGTCAGGGTTGCAACTGTCTTATTGATGAAATGTGTACCTTGATCACTCATAAGGACCTTAGGGCATCCAAACCTAGTTATTATGTCATCAAATATAAAATGCACAGTTGTAGTTTCACTACAGTCCTTGACTGCTCTTGGTTCGGCCCATCTAGTAAGGTATTCTGTCGCAGTGATAATATACCTTGCTTATGAGCACTTTCCTGGTGGGTTTATAGGTCCCATGAAGTTAGTGGCCCATTTTTCAAATGCCTGCAGGGTCATATGTGGTGCTAATGGCATCTCAGCTCTTCGGGATGGTTTTCCAACTCGCTGGCATACATCGCATGCTCTGGTATATTTTTTAGCATCTCTGTGTAACGTAGGCCACCAAAGGCCAGCTTGCAGAACCTTTTTCACAGTTGCTTTCCTAGTGTAATTTCCTCCTACGATGCCTTCATGAGCTTCTGCGAGGATCATCGGGCACTTTGTTTCCATAACACATCTTCTTAGCATCTCATCAGGTCCTATTTTATATAGCTGACCGGCTATTAGCGAAAATATGCAGCGTGCACCACTAGATGTTTTTTCTGGGAGATTGTATACTCACTCGGAGCCATTCCTGTTGACAGAAACTGGGCTATGTCTGCGAAGTGGTCATCAATATTTCTAATGACGAGTAGTTGTGCATCCGATAATGTATCCTCTAGACTGGTAGGTTCTTCGCCATGTTCCAACCTCGACATGTGGTCTGGGCCCTTGTTCATTTTTCCTGGCTTAACTATGATCTCAAAATCATACTCTTGAAACAACAGAAGCCATTTGCAGATTCTCCCCCCCAACACTGGTTTGTTGACTAGGTACTTCAACGCGTAGTGATTAGTAAACATTTAAAAGTGTCCTCCGAACAAGTAGTGGCGGAATTTTTGCAGCGCATACACCATGGCTAGTCCCTCTCTCTCTGTAGTGGTGTAATTAACTTCGGTTGTGGACAACTTCCTACTGGAAAATGCTAATGGGTGATCAATGTCCCCTTCTCCAGGTTGTGCCAGTACTGCTCCTAATGCAATGGAAGACGCATCAACATGCACATGGAATTCCTTGCTCCAGTCTGGAAAGACTAGAATAGGTGCAATTACCATCTTTTGTTTCAATGTGTCGAAGCTCTGCTGGCATTCTTCTGTCCAACCGAACTGACAGTCTTTCTTTAATAACTTCTCCATTGGCGCAGTAATCTGAGCATATCCTTTGATAAATTTCCTGTAATAGCCAGTATGTCCTAGCGCAGTGCGCAGTTGTTTAACTGAAGTAGGTGGTGGCAAATCAACTATGTTTGCAATCTTGGATGGATCCACCAACAATCCTTGCTTGCATACAATATGACCTAATAATACTCCAAATGGTGAGAAGAAGATGCATTTCTTCAAATTCAAATCAATTTGACACTGCCTACATTTATCCAGCATTAGCCTTAGACATTCAATATGAGTTTTCAACAAACTAAAAACAGTCCAGTCATCAAAGTATGCTTCTAAAAACTTCTACAAAAATTCTTTGAATGCTTCAACCACCACCCTGGAAAATATGGTTGGGGCATTCTTCAATCCAAATGGAATTACTGTATATTGGTAGGATCCCCACTCTGTGGCAAACGTAGTCTTATGGCGGTCCTCCTTGGTGATGTGGATCTGATGGTATCCTGAAAATCCATCTATAAAAGAATATACTTCTTGGCCTCCCACGTTATCCAACACTTCATCTGTGAATGGTGTAAGGAAAGGATCATGTAGAAAAGCATCACTGAGATTCCTAAGATCTACACAAATCCTGGTCTCACCTATCTTCTTATCTTGCACTACCATGGGGCTAATCCACTCCGACTCCTCGACAGGTTCAATAATCCCTACTTCCAGCATTCTGTCGAGCTTAATCTTCACTTTTTCCTTATATTTTGGGTTCAGTCTGTAGGGTATTTTCTTGACTGGCTTCACATATGGTTTCAAAGGTATTCTCATCTCTCCCATAGGTCCTTTAATACCCTTCATATCAGTGAACTTGGTCGGGAACAAGTCCTGATACTCGTGCAATAATTCTGTGATTTTATCAATGGTAGCAACGTCCTAGTAATCTCTGACATTGGCAAGATTTGGTGTCTCCTCTGTCCCAATATTGACTTTATTTATCTTTATCGATTGCCTAATGAATGGAAGTTCAACTCCTGGTCCTTCCACATCTCTCTGGCCTTCTATTTATACGATATTCACCTTCCTTGGGTCATCGTCTTCGTCGACATTAATGTTGTAGCAGAGCTGTAGTTTCTGGAGGGGCGCAGTCCATTCATCCTCTTCTTGCTCCAAAGGGAGGCCAGATGCCTCCTTAAATACTTTCTATCTCACCATCTGTAGTGCTTGATCTACTGAAGGAAATTCACTTTCAAACAAAAAGGTGGTTATAAAATTCTGGATCATACCTTCCCATTCTGAAGTGACAAGGCGCAGTTATGCTTGAAGGTACTAATTAATCGGGGTGGTATCCAATGTATTGATAGATCTTTGTACCCATTGTTATCTAGGAACATCACTTCAGGCCTCTTCGCAGCTATGTACATGGTCCTTTGGGCAGCTTCGACCTGTGTATCTTACTTCGTAGCTTCCTACTTGTGCTAAAAACCATGTTGTCACCAAAGTTCGACATTGTGTCCAGTCTACAATGTTTCCCTTGTGCATTCCCCACCATCTTGCTGGTGTGGCCTTCATGGCCTCATCCATTGCCAACAGCCTCTGGTTTTTTGGTACACTTGTCTCAAATTATGATAAGAAGTTCTCTAAAGGGTTCAACCCATAAAATATGGGTAGATTACTCACTATTGTGTCGATCCAGCGAACTTCTCTGGTTATTCTAGCACATATTCTTGTAGATACTTCGTACATCTGGTTCTTATAGTTCTCCAACACTTCTTCTGAGTCGGATGAACATGTGTTGTCACTTCTCCAACTCAAATTTCCGTCAGCTATAGGGTTGATATAATCCTGTTGTCTGGCTATTAATTTGTAGATGTTTTCCAGTTCAAATGCGTGGTCTTCTTCTCTGATAGGCTCTGTATATCATGGAACCTCATCTGGATCTAAAGGTGAAATGACTCGAAGGCCAACTTTCTCAAATGTCATGCGTCTTTTCTTTAGATCAACAACACTAGAATTGTCGAAGGCCCAATCAATTCCTAATAATGCAGGGTAAGGGCAACTATCATCAACAATTTCAATTACCTCAAAATCTGCAAAGGTTCTTACTCCATCGATGTCAACTGGGACATGCTTTAATCGTCCAAATGGGCTGACAGCAGCCATGAAAAGCCTGATAGGGGAATATATCATCTTGGGTTTTCCCATCAATGCCCAAGCCTGCTTCGTCATGACATTGACCTCCGACCCTAAGTCGAGGACCACATAGTCTATCTCATACTCTCTTATCTGAGCATTCAAGTGTAATTCTTTATTCTTCCTTCTCCTTTTTCCATTTTGGTGCACTGCCCTATTCCGTAAGGGGTCTATCTTTCCTAGCTCATACTGCTTGATTAAATCTTGTAATTCTTGCACAACGCCTTTATCTTGAATCATCTTAACACAAGTGCACAAAAATTCCATGAGTTTTCTTACTTCTTTCCCTTCTGTTAGCGATGCAGACGGGTCAAATGCCTTAGGCATGCCATATTATTTGATTTCTAGTTGTCTTTTTGATGGAGATCCTTGACCTCTTTTGAACTCTTTTCTTGCCTCCTCGAATATCTGTCTTTCTTTCTTAGCATCGATCATTGGGGTTTTTTCTGTAGCTTTCCTAACTCCGTGGTCGTTTTCAATCTTTCCTTGGGATTCTCTATCTTCTCCTGTAGCAACGCCTCCTCGAGTGATAACAACGACTCTAGGGTCTTCTCTGTGAGGTTCAACATATATCAGTTGTACTTATGGGTTTTGCTGAGGCCCTTGTCTTTCCTGAAGTTTATCCAGCAACACAGGGCATTCCTCTATGACATGCTCGAAGGAGTTGCAGTAACTACAGGTTGTACAAGGATTGTGAAAATCCCTTGCTAAATGTCCTGGATGCGTGCAGTTGTAACAGATTATTTTTCCTCAGCCTCGGCCCATACCTCCTCCTCCTCCTCGTCCTCTGTATCCACCGCAAGAATTGAAGTTCCCTCTCCTCGGAAAGTTGTACTACGGAGTGTTTTCTTCTTGTTGTACTTCACCTTGAATATTTGATATGTCTCTCGACCTTTCATGCATGAGATCATAAGCTCTACAATCTCGATCATCGTGCCCCACTGATTTATAGAATGTAAAATACAAGTTTGTGGGTGTCTGAACATACTTCTACATGTAGTAGCACTCACCTAGGCGATGCCTATTTCTGCATACATCGCACCAAGGTAGGTTAACTTGCTTCAAGGGGATCGACGCCCCCGAGGCCAAGTACTCATGAAATAAGGGACAACGTTCCTTATCATGGCCTTCATATATGAATCTTACACACCAGATATCTTCCCTTTTTTCTTTTCCCTTATCTTTATTCATATCCTCGACTTGTAAAGACAAACTAGTTAGCTGGCTCATGATCTGGCTAATGCCTGAGCTAGATTCTCCCATCGGTGCTGATTCAAGCTTCTTGGCGATCTCCAAATATTATTCCTGTGATGCAATCTTCTGCTTCATCAGAGAGACTCTTATGTGTGGTAACAACGCAGCGATGAACCATTCTTTGTTTTGTTCATCGGGGATTTGAAAAGTTAATCGGCCTGTCAGGGTCTTGAATCTCTGGTCGAACTCCCAAACAGGTTCTTCTACCCTTTGTTTAATCTCTTTTAGTTATGTAATACATTGTGACTCTGAATTAGGTTTCTTAAACTCTGCAGTCAGTGCATTCTTGATATCATTCGGGGGCTTAGGCTGTGCCAGTCCTTGGACAAGTTTCATGTACCAGCTCAGTGCGCGGTCCCTTAGCGTAGTGCTGAACTGGGTTCTCTTGATGGCTTCATCGGTGATACTTTTAATGTTCCATACATATTCACACATAAACCAATGTTGATCTGGATCTTCAAATCCATCTCCTCTAAAGATAGGGAGTCTCATTTAATCTTCCATAGAGCTGACTAGGCTTCTTGTCTGGGTAGATGTTGAGCTACTAGTAATAGTACTCTGAAGATTCTAGTGGTTCTGATTATTCTGACTGCTAAGTATTGTTGGGACAATAGGAGGATTAATGTTACTTACTTCAGTAGTCTGCGCAGTTCTTCAGCTTCCCCTTCTTCTATTTTGGTGGGCTCTACATGCTCTTCGTCAATTAGATCTACCTCTTCTCCGCTGTAGAAACCCTCTTCTCGGAATACTTTTCCACTGCGCATATGTCCTGCTTCTGTGTCGCTATTACTATCCGAGATTTTGAACATTAGCCTTTTTTGGTTCAACCAATCTACTGTATATTCAAGATGTGGTTCTCATGCAAGAGCATCTTGATTCTTAGCTTCAGAAAGTGCAAAATTTTTTCTCTGGGTCCTTTGAAAAAGTATCTCTCGGCTTGGCTATACGATTTTTTTCTGTCAACAACAAACTCGGTGATATACCCTCCAATGGTAATATAAAACCAATGATCTACTGCTCTGGATACAACGTTGTCAATTCTCTTGACCTTCTAGATCAGCGTCGGTGTCCAAACCACAGGAGGTATAGATCTGATATCAAACTGTGTGTCAGCTAACCTAGCCAACCACTCGTGTATTTCCTGAGGGATTCCTCCAAATAAGATATCGCGAGTGTCGGTGAAGATGTATCTTTGTAGCCAATCTTCAGTACTCATTTTAGGGTTCTTGTTCTGGGCTTCAACGAAGTCCTTCTCTCGATCCTATATCCACTTCTGAATCTCTGTCTTCAATGGGAACCACCTTGACATTCCTTTAAAAGGATTCACGTCCCGACAACAGAACCATTTGTTGGCATAGGGGTAGGCCCAGGGTTCACTCCAAGAGCGCACCAACAAGCCCTAGCTACTGGCCCTTTTGGAAACACCTGCGAGGCAGATGTAGTCTCACCCAAAGCAACTTATGAGGGGGTTGCAAGATGGAGATGTCTACAACCAAGGGAATATCAAGGGGATCTTATATAACAACAATAAGTATTCATATATCACTTATCAACGAGATCTACTATGCGCAGCTATAGATCTTAATCTAACATAGTAATGCAAAGAACAGTATAATAATGACAGAGAGTAAAGCATCAATCACTCACACAAAACGAAATATAAGTGGTTCGCTCTCTCTCTAGGGCTACGTCCACACAACTGTGCTTATGATATATTAAGATAAATCTTACAGTTCTAATCTATGCTCATGGCCAACAGATCCTCTCTCTTCTTCCCTCTTTCTATTCCCCTTCCTGTGCACCCAACTACAGGATCTGATCTTTGCACCCAGTTGAAGATCTTACAATATGAGAAGGCTCTCAAACTCATCACTCCTCTCTCCCAATGCAATGACCTCTCACCACAACAATAGAGCTAAATCAACCACAATATCATCATCCCCCGACCCAGGTCCTCTTGACCTTTATTTATACATTTACAATACCTCCTCGACAGCCTTAGGTCAAAACCTAGGTTTCAAAACCCTAATTACCAAAACCCTAGGTGTCTAAAACCCTAGGTCAACTTGATCCACTTTTTTCGGACTTCACCAACCTGTCTTTCCTTCCTTCTCGTGCGGTGATCCAAAGCATCCAATGGTGGATTTTTCCGCTTCTTGAGTCGTCCTCGGTCCATCTTCCTTGTTGATCTGTCATCCTCGATCTCCTCATCCAACGCCTTGCTTTTCCGCACTTCGCTCCATCTTTTCTGCTCTTTTTCTTACTTCGACCCAGTGATAGTCACTGTGTCTCCTGCGAAGCTCGCTTTTTACCTTTTCTTCCTTGTTCTCTGTTTCCTTTCATAACCAAGGGCCAACACCTTCTGTACTAGATGACTAGAAATATTTACAAGTATTTGAGAATGATGAACAATTGGAAAATATTTTGTTGAACGATGATGATGATGAAGAAAATCACATATTTGTTGTCCTGAAGGATTGTATTCAATCTGAGTCTCTTTTTACAAAAGAATATCATGCTAAGAATATCCTGGAAGAAATTTCACTCTGAAAAGTCTAAGAAAGAAGAAAAATCAATATTGGAACTATCAGTTCCCCAAAATATGTCAACTTGGGAGTTGATTTCACCATTGAGGAAGGTGATCAATATGTTGCATTATTTAAAGAATATCTTGATGTGTTCACATGGAATTATGATGATTTGAAGGATTATGATAAAACAATATTTCAACATATTATTCCCTTGAGAGAAGGGGAAAATCCAGTCAAGCAGAAGATAAGGATGATGAACCCCAAATTAAAACCTTTGGTAAAGGTTGATTTGGAGAAATTAAAGAAGGATGGAATAATATATCCCATTAGAAATTATGTTTGGATTTCAAACCCTGTGATAGTAAGAAAGAAGACCAGGGAGATTCATATGTGTGTAGATTTCAGGGATCTTAACAAAGCAAGTATAAAGGATAATTATCCTTTACCTAACATGGTGTTTCTTCTCTAGCAAGTCACATGATCAACCTGCATGTCCATGTTAGATGGTTTTTCTGGGTATAATCAAGTCTTCGTTGTTGAGGAAGACAGAGCGAGGACATCATTCATAACACCTTGAGAGACATATTCATATGCTAGGATGCCTTTTGGTTTGAAGATTGCAGGAGCTACATTCCAGAATGCCATGGATCATGCTTTTAAGGGTTTGATAGGAAAATTCATGGAAAATTATCAAGATGAATTAAAAGTACATTAAAAAACAAGGGCTGATCACATTCATCACCTAAGGAAAGTTTTTGATAGATGTAGATTATATGGTGTTTCCTTAAATCCAAAGAAATATCTATTTGTTGTAACTCAAGGAAAACTATTGGGTCATATCGTATGCAAAGAAGGAATCTATATAGATCCTGAAAGAGTTAAATCTATAAATGAACTCAAACCCCATCATCTAAGAAAGGAGTTCAATCATTTTTGGTAAGATCAACTTTGTGCGAAGATTTGTCCACGACTATGTAAGTATTGTGAAGCCGATCAATTTATTATTGAAAAGGGACCAAAGGTTTGAATGGAAAAAGAATACTCAAGAATATTTTAATAATATCAAAAGGGAAATGATTATAGCTCCAGTCCTCATTAGCCCATATTTTCAAAGAGACTTCATCATTTATTCATTCGCTACATAAACAATGGTTGCATCTATTCTTACTCAGAGGAAAACCAAGAGTGATGAAATTCCGATTAGTTTCATGAGCAATACCCTTCATGATTATGAATTGAGATATTAAGAATTGGAGAAACAAGCTCTATCTCTTGTAAATGAAGTGGTGCACTTTCAGACTTACATATTAAATTCTCATGACATCTCTTACGTTCCATCCTCTCCTTTGAAGATTATTTTAAATCAACAACTGAGAGAAGGAAAATGGGCTAATTGGATGGAAACAATTCAAGAATATGACATTGAAATCAAAACTTCAAAGGTAGTCAAAGGACATGGTTTATGTAAAGTCATTGCAAACAATGATTCTTTGGATGGAATGATTTCAATTTTAGTTGGAGAACCCCTGGCATATTCAAAATGGTATAGAGATATTATATTTTATTTGAGATCTGGACAATTCCCATTCACCATGAACCCAAAAGAGAGAAGGACATTGAAGATGAAATCGAGTCAATATGTGATGATAGTTGACATATTGTTTAGAAGAAACTATAATGGTATATTGTTGATATGTGTGGATGAAAGAAAAGTTCAAGAATTGATAGAAGAATTCCATGAAGGAATATGTGGTGGACATTTTGTACCTACCACCAATGCCCATAAGATAATAAGAGTTGGGTTTTATTGGCCATCAATTTTTAAAGACTCATATGCCACAATAAGGAAGTGTGTATCTTGTCATCAATTTTCAGGGGAAATGAAGAGATCTGCAATGCCACTACAACCTATGTCTATGGAACAACCATTCTCCCAATGGGGACTTGATGTCATTGGGCCAATAAACCCAAAGTCAAGCAAGGGATACACACACACACACACACACATATATTCTCACCGCTACAGATTGTTTTATAAAGTAGCCAGAGGAAGTGGAATTAATCAAGGTCGATTCTAAAGAGTTGATTAAGTTTCTCAAAGATAATATTTTTTCAAGATTCAGTGTCCCGGTAAAATGCATCACTGATAATGGGTCGATTTTCATTGGTTCAAAATTTACAGAATTTTGTGGAGAATATGGAATTGTTATGGGAAAATCATCAAACTATTATCCAAAAGGGAATTGTCTTGCATAATCCACCAATAAGACACTCATTCATATATTGAAGAAATTTTTTGATAAGGACCAAAGGAATTGACATTTCAAATTGACTGATGCGTTGTGGGCAAGAAGAATGACTCCAAAAGACAACATTGGGATGTCTTCATATACATTGTTTTATGGGAAAGAAGCAAAATGACAAATATCCTTGAGTTGAATGATTTAACTTTTGTGGTCAATACAAAGGGTGATGAATAATTTTCACCTATCCAACAGAGGGTCAATCAATTATTGAAATTGGAGGAAGAACGAAGCAAATACATGAACATAACTTCTCAGAGACAACAAAGTGTTAAAAAATATTTTGACCAGAATACAAAAGTAAAGAATTTTCAGAGGGGGGAACTGGTGTTACTCTAGAATAAATCTAAGGAGAAGCCATCAATGAACACAAAATTCGAATCACTCTAGATCGGACCGTTATTGTTGAAAAACTCCCCGGATTTAATTCTTATCTGCTCAAAGATATGAAGTTTAAAATTTTAATGTTGCCTATTAATGCAACATAGTTTTCTTTTATTTTGTATATTCTTGCTGTTGACTCCATCACCTAGTTGTGGAAGCACCTGTCATGAAGATTCTAGATTCTTGACAACCCATAGGGGGTTATCATCCCACAGTTGGATCCAGTTGTTGAAATCAATTCCTTCTTCCAAATTTTCCTTCCCTTTTCTATTTTCCCAACTTCTTTTGTTTCCATTTATTTTCCCTCTTCTATACTTTCCCTTGTTTCCCTTTTCCTTTCTTCCCTTATTTTATCCATTTCTAGTTACCATACTTAGTCGCATTTCAAAAATCAACGGGTTCACAGGTAGGCGGATTTGCGGGTCTTCATCTCCATCCTTTTTCCTATGGAAAAATTCCGTCTGACCGCCTTGTTATATTATACTTAGCCTTTTTTTTCAACATTGCGGTTTCGCAAGGTCGAACTTTCATTCTCCAAGTTCCATGATCTCCACTTTGCACCCAAAATTATGTGATCCTCATTTCAACCATCAGACTTATCGTGAGTCTTGAGTCCTTAAAAGAATTTTATTTCTCCTACATGCAAGTCTGACTGACCATTTTTCTACACTTGACTTATTTCTGATCATCCACAACCGTGGGTTGGCAGGTTCCTGGGTTGACGGGTTCGTAAAAAACTTCATATTCAAAACTACTCTTGTTTGTCCCCGTCATTCTTGTGTTTTTTCCAATATGCATTAAATGTTGTTTAATGATAACAACTAATTGTGCAGGCCTCAAAAAGATTGTCATTAATGGCGAAAGAATCGAGGAGATTATTCATTAAACTTCATTAATTCACCATTTGCGAAAACATTATATTATTGTCATCTCTCTGAAAGGATTTTTTTCAAGTTATTATTCAATAGAAGAATACTCCTGTCAACCTAAATGGGAGAAGCAGCTAGACAACAATTATGTGGAGATACTTTAAATATTTTTGGTTGTGAAGACCATAACTTTCAGTGGTCTAGAGAATATTCATATAACTCATCTCCTCCTGCACAAAAATACGTAATCTAGACATCTGGAATTGCTCGTGCAGGGTGTGTTCCTGAGGTATTCGACTGCAAATAACTTGTTTCATGGTGCATTGAGAAGTACGCATCGAGCCAGAGAATTATACAACTCCAAGATCATTCCCCCATTTCCCTTTCACCTCAAGTTTTTTTCAAGATATTGAAGGCCCCAGAGACAACACTTACCTTCAAAGGAGAAGACTATAGAGACTTTCTGAAGAAACATAACAATGGCCTAGATCTCCCACCCGAATATTTGGAGAATCCTACAACTATTCTGGAAGACATAACCAATATTCATGTCAATTATTTTAAAAATGCCTTTCGAGAGATTGTGTGGTTGTTCACGAGGTTGACAGGTCAGGAAAACACTGCTACCATTTCTTGCATGATTCTTTATATTTTACATTTTACAGTAAAATAACATGCTATATTTGACTGGGGAAAATTGATTTCCATCGAAATCTCATCCCAATCATCACATTACAAAAGGGACGAAAAATTCTTTATGGCTTCCTATTTGGTATTTTCTATAGTGTATTGTTGTTAATTTCCAAGTTTGACTATAAGTAAGAGGTGTTGACGCTTAAAAACAAAACGATGAATTCTATGCTCGCAAATGATTGCCAAAATTTATTGTTTATTTATATTAATAATATACTAGTAGTTGGGACCCCCTGGTTATACTCATTGGAATACGGTGGATAAGAAGCACTTATATTTTTCTTATCTATGTGATGGTAGAAGCACGGTTCTCTAGAGTTCATTTTTCTACTAGTCTTGGTTTAAAATTTTATGGTAATATGTGTTGGTTGGATGATTAAAACATGGCACTAAACGACTTTGATGATCTCTCATAAAATATGATAATGTTTCCTTGTGGATGAATGAATTGCAATTCAATTTTGGTTTTGATATTGTATTATTCATGGAAAGAGTTTGGGTGCTCTCGACCCTTGATATCTATGGTTATGCACATTGTATGAGTTTCACATTGGGTTGTGTTCCTAGCAAGTTATCATTTGAAGAATTTTAATATTGGCAAGGGGTGGCGCACTTTGAAAAAATGATATGGCAAATGGATATTTGGTTGTTTTAAATATAATGTTATGGTGAGTTGGCTAGTGGGATTGGCTCATACTAAAAATTCAATGAAGTCTGAAAGGAGAAGAGATGTGCATTTACTGCACAACACTCAAACTCCCCTCAAGCCTGTCACCCTAGTCATTCTTGCATTTTTTTGGCTCTGGTAGTTTTTGTTGCTCCGCCTTGCTCAGTCGTGGAGGAAGTATACAATCTTGTTTTTTTTTCCTCGCGCAGACTTTTCCAGGTATGGGTTTTCTTACTTTTCCATCCATGAGAGTTACTCTGCCCTTTGAATCAAATTTTGGCTTTGGTTGCTCGTGGTCTATGTGATTCTCAAGCTATTATGATGTTTTGAAAATGTGTACTTGTGGTTGCATCCAGTGGTTGTTCTAGACTGTTGGCATTTAAAAAAAAAATGCTTGCAGTGTTCTTGCTGTGTGTAATCCTTCGCATGGAATTGTTGAATAAAGATTGCAGTGGAGCCTTCTTTTCCATGGCTCTCTATTCGGGTTTGGCTCTCTATTGAAATTGGTTATCACAGTCTTCCAAAACTTTGGGCTTTGTGAATACCCTACCTATGGATTGATATTACTGGTCTTTGTGGCTAGTGTACACACGCCATATTTCGACCCTGTAGGTTTCAATGTGAACTGATGAAAGATTAAAATAGTTTGTGCCTTGTCTTGGAACAAACCTATGCTAATAGCTATCTTGATATGCCCTAACCGACACCATTTCCTGGTAAACATTACACAGTATGAAGACATGCTACCCAGAAATTGATGAAATCATTATGCATGCTTTTGGTCGGGCATGGGTTTATATATTTGTTCGTTTGTTACATAGTGTTTTTAAAAAGGGTTGGCTTCATTTGTTTTTCTGTTGGAAGGTGCAGTCTGTTGTTTTGAAACCCATACAACCGAGGGCAATGTTGCATGTTTTCCTTCCTGTGGTAAATTGTGATAGGGCAACTACGGAATAAGTTGTTTGTGCCATTCAAATTCCAAGATCTCTGGTCGAACCGCCTGTTGTCTCTACCATTGACTATCTTGAACCCTAAATATTACATTGAGATCGTATTCACTCCAGTTTGAGGTTGATGAGAGCATTGTGTGTGCTCGGTTATTTGGGCATGATTTTGTTGGGTTCCTTGTTTGGTAATTCTGGAAGAGATCTGTACCCACTCAATTATTTGAAGCTTGTGATCAAAGTACTAAATGTTATTTTGGGTTCAATCATTTTGTTGATTGCATAAAAGTGACACCTGTGTTCGAAATGTTGAGGCTCGAATAATAGTTATATTATCCAGATTGGTTTCATTGAACAATGGTTAAATAAATGATGGATATGAGTTGATTTTCAACACTGTGCATGCTCTTGTTGGTTTTAAAAGATTAGGTATTGAAGTTAATGTTATGGTCGTGGTTCAAATGATTTTTCTGGTTTATTATAGCGATTACAATGTTGTTCGTTATGACTGTCATATAATGATACTGTGGATACAATGGATAATATGATTAAATAATTATGGGCATATATATTATTGTGTAAAATAATTTGGAAACCAGCAAGCAAATTTGTCAAAGAAAATATCAGTTTGGATTATTGTTAAACTTGGAAGCCTAGACAAAGATATGTTTTTATTGCATTTAAGGTAGCATGTTTTGATTTGTTCTCACTTGAAAAATATATATATTGATTCCCTATCATTTTATCATTTTTCGCTAATTACATTCCCCTCATAATCCCGATTTCACTTATTGCATCCCTATTCTCTGAAATAAATTTAAAATGAAAGGTCTGTGTAGAAGTGACGAAAGGGATAACATAACAAGGGTTGGTGACTGATATTTTGATATTTTATTACATAGTTAAATTGTTTGATTAATTGCTGAACAATATTCATGTATTAATCCCCTATCATTATACCACTTTTCGCTAATTACACTCCCTCCATGTTTCCCATGAACCCTATCACCCCCTGTTCACTTGGAAATTAATGAATAGTTTATTATGGATTGATTTGCATGTATCTTGTGTCAATTTTTTAGCCATTTTTTATTCATGTAAGCAGAGTGTCATGTATGATTTATTAAGAGCTTCATTACTGACGAACTTTTGCTATAGGATGAGATTTTTAAGTAAGGGAAACAATGGTCGAAATAACAGAGGTAGGGGAAATTGGAACCAAGGCCATAGGAGGCCTAGATTTTCTATCCATTTAGAGTCTTGACGTTGATCCTCAATAATTGAACTAGTTGTTCCAAGATGGGTTCTTTAATTGGGTTTTCCATGGAATAATGCACCCTTAACCAGAAACACTCCCTTTCTAGCCTCCTCAGAATATCCCTAGTATTATCGTTCCTCCACATGTATCTTTGTATCCAGAAGTCCCCGCAAATTATGGATGGCAAGAGATCGTCAACCATCCTGTCTCTCACCATCGTGGTTTTCCCACTATGCCATTTCCTTTGCCACCACCTGTCAATCCCAATGTCCAGATTTCCCATGTTGTTTCGCCAATTCAATCTTCACATCCTAGTAAGAGACTAAAGAATGATATTCCCCAACCTGTGCAAGATAAAAAAAAAAAAGTAGTTGCCTGCCCTTCTTCTCCCTCCGATGATTCTTGAAAATCTGTGTCTTTCTGCATGAATTTGAAGGATGATTTTTCCCATGTGATCAACGAGATACAGTCCCAAGGGTCTAATCAACCACAGGCTACTTCCGAGAAGTCTAAGGGAAATAACAGTGAAAAAAGGAAAATTTCCTCACAAAGTGGCAAATATGGTTTTTAGTTTATGTTTTTTATGATTTCAGTTGATGAAGACAATGCTTAGTGGTTTTCAGTATTCTTGGACAACAAGTTTTGTTTTGATATTATGTGGATAATGTGGACATACATATTTCTTTTTAGATATGATATAAATTATTTTTGATATTTAAATATCAAGTTTGAAATATATTTAAGGGAGATACAAGGGTGGCATATGGTCAAAATGATTATCCTTTTTGTGTTATATTTTATGATTTGAAAGGAAGAAATGACGAGAGTCACAAGGGGTCCCACCTACCTAGTTATTATTAATTAAAGACCCTTAACTATATTATTATTATTTATTTCTCCTAAACTAATTAGTTAAGTTAAATCAACTTAACTAAAGAACGTAGTTGAACTACTTCAAATTATTTGGAAAGAATAAAAGCCGAATGAGAAGAAGAGACAAAAGGGGAATAGAAGGAGAAAACAAGACTAAGGTTTTCTCTTGGGTTGCATGAGATAGTTTCAGTTTTAATTCATTTTTGAGTTTATTCAAAGCCTAATTCTCGTTTTGACAGCAGGGTCTTATTGTAGACATCAAGCTTCAAGACTGAACCAAACTTTTCAGACGCTTGTTTTAGAGGTGTTAATCCATCCTTGATAGTCTATGTATTCTTGTCTATTTGTGAATTATGTTTCATGGATGATAAAGGATGTCTTGCAGACTCAAAATGGCAGCAGTTTGTGGCAAGTTGATCTAGATTATAAATTTCAGTTTTACTTTATAGTCAGAGTCTTTTTGTATGGTATTCATCGGGGATCTCTAAATCAGACTTTGGTATTTGCCCTTGCAGGGGTTTTGTAAAGAGAAAGACACTTTTGATATCTCAGAATGAAATAAATCAGATTGTTATTTTGTCCCATATATGTGGATTTATGACTTGGTTACTTTTCTCTTTTTGATATCCATGTTTACTTTATCATAACATCTATATACATTACAGTACCTTATATAAATTTTATTTTATATTGCAACATTCTTTTCATTAATAAATCATCCTCAATCCTTGTAATTAATACTTGCAGATTGGGAGAATATTTTGAGGCTATAAAATCCCGGGTGGCATTCCCGACAATCTTGTCCTAGCCATGAAAGATTAAAAAATGATTGAGTAAGGTAATTCATACATTTTCCTCAACAAGGGGGTGAACTGTGAAATATATCCAGTTACCTTCTGGTATCAGGCATTGTGGAGACACAATAATTCTCTGTATTTTTACAAAGTTTACAATGATTTTGTCTCAGTCTTCAAAGGATCGTTGTTTGGAAAAAATACCCCCAGGGTATCTAACCAAGCTAACAAATTCTTGGAGAAAAAGGGAACGATATAACATATAGAAAATCACAGTGTCATCAAGATATACTGTTCCAAATAAAATCCCTCTTTTCTTCCATACCATGTATGTGACAATTTTTTTATTACGTAAGTGGCAAGGCAATACAACTTCTAGTTACATTTTCCATGAAAAAAGGAAAAAACAATTCATCCCCTTTCCATGGAAGATTGGAGATTTCATTTTTCAGGAACATAAATAAAATTGACGAGTTTGCAAGCCATTTCAATAACGCAAGCTTAAAATATGTTGAAAAGATCAAGGGCTATGACCCTAAAAAGATCTTTGTGGAACACATGATTTCGGTAGGATTCAGTAACTCATTCATTCAGACTACCTTGAATAAAGAATAATAAGAAGGTAATAACCAAATTACCCCTGTACACAAGGATGGTGACCTAGAAACAATACTAAGCACTAATGAGTTGTAAAAGAAAAAAGGAAAAGGTCCTAGTGAAAGGAGCACCCAGTCTCCAGTTGTTACTCCAAAAACTACCACATCCCGAAGCAATGCTTCAATGACTCACCCAGTTAGAAAGATTGCAAACAATAATTCAAGAAGTAGAGGAGAGAAGAATCCCCCCTCCAAGAAAATTGAGAATTCACATAAGTTGCATGTAAGAAAGAAAATAAAAAAAATGATACAAGAAGAAGAGTACAACCTCATAGAAAATGACATCCAAAGATTTTCTCTAGATGACATGGAGCTGGAGGCAGATATTGAGAAAATATTTCCCGCGATGGAACAACCATAAATTGTAACTGAACAAAATGTTTTATTGGAAGTTGTTGCAAATGATATTTTTAGTGAAGAGGAATCCTTCACTCTTCAAAGTGTTATTTTTGATAATGAGTCTAAAAATTTTTATTGTGGAAAGAGATGATCAGAAAAATAAAAAAGGAAAATCTCGCTTAGAGTTGACCTGAAAGACATGCAACCGTCCCAAATATCTAAAATTCACAAAGAGACTGGTGATTCTCTTGATTATTCCATTGATGGGTTGGAGGGAGAAAATTCCAAGCTAAAAGAAAGGATCAGGGAATTAGAGGATTCCTTAATGCCTCTTCCAATCTGGCTAGTCCTTTGTCAATGGTCAAACCAACCACACCCACTATTAAGTTGAAAGGATCTTCAAGCCTACTCATAGCAGTCAGGAGTTATGTAGAAAAAAATATTAAGAAGAGAATGTCACTAATAACAAAGGCATGGGAGGTTTCAAAAAATATTGTTTCTTTTGGTTCAAGGGCACATGCCTTCCATGAATATCTACAAGTTGATATAAAGAACAAAGAAGGTTTCTACACTGATGTTGTATTACCATTTGGAATCAAAGTCTCGAACATGACGGGACTGAGAAGAAGAGAGGAGGATTTCCTTCCCCAAGTCGAATGAAACGACTAAATGTTTGCTGGAAGGAAAAGATAAAAAATTTTAATAACATTGTTCAAGCATGCAGCGAAGCCATACTGAAAAGAGAATAATTTCTCAACAGACTCATGAAGATAGACCTGGTAGGAGGTACTAACGAAGTACAAGACCCTAAATTTATTCTCAACTCAATGTTCCTAACAAAGAAACAATTTGATGAACAAGTTGAGATATTTAAAGGGTTATCAGTTGAAATTTTTTATGGCATACTCGAATACAATGAAGATGAAATAGACAATTGGTTAGTTGATTACTCCCTGAAAAATCAATATATTGAGGAAGGAGTACCTGGTATTTCTCTTTACTTAAGAGACTTGGAAGGTTAGTTATTCAACATTAAAATCTGGCATGAAATAAACATTGCACCAATGAAAAATTATATTGAATATTGGTACAGAAAGGAAATCGATAAATTAACCAAAGAAGGGAAAGAAACAATTGACACGGTTCCTATAACTGTCAATGAAGACAATAAAAGGACAAAAACAACAAGAAAGTGAAGACACAAGATATCATCATAGTAAGTTCACACTCATCACATTTTTCTTTCTTGATCAATTTTTCATCCAGTTACCCCGCTTCTTTGACTAGAAAGGTTTAACTGAAATCTAATATCTTCTCCTTGTCTTCTTTCAAGGTCTTGCTACTCTCCATCTCCCACCATTCTCCTTCTACAACTTAATTCTTGTTCATATTTGCTTTATGGTCCACGAGATCCCCAATCCCAGTCCTAAGGACAAACACATTTAAATTTCAAACCATTGTAACAAACTATATATTTTTTCAGAAATCCCAAGAGAACTATTTCGGGATCATTTTTTACTGTACTTTTTAACTCCGAGTCTTGAGATTTCTCCGCGGTTTTGAACGGGAATACTACTTCTTTGCGGTTTTGAAATTAATATTTCTTTGCATTTTGGAACGAGCATAGTAGATCGTTGCGGTTTTGAATGGGAATAATACTTCTCTTTTTTCTTTTTTTTAAGATTACATAGCTAGGGTTTTCACATCAAATAATTTTTTAATTTCTAAGATTATATATCTAGGGTTTTGAACAAGAATAATACTTATTTGTTTATTTATTTTTTAGGAGATATTTTATTTCTAAGATTATATATCTAGGGTTTTGAATGGGAATAATCTTTGTAGTTTTTACCTTTTTTACCCAGAATAATCTCTGTAGTTTCTCTGGACTTCTCTGTCGTCTTCAGAAATTATTTTTTGGCTTCTTCAAAGAGTTGAGCATTTGGACATTTGAAATAAGGTGAGTCACTTTTTACTTTGATTCAATTTTAATTTTATGTAAAGAGATTTAAATATATTTTATTTATTTTTTTATTTTATGTTTCAGAAGTAAAAGTTGATTTGAGAGATAAAGACAATCCTTAATAATAATTGTTACATCTTTTTTCTCTTCTTTTCAATATGAGCACTCCACCACCTATTCCAAAAACTCACCCTAACAAGGGGAGCCCCCCCAAAATCACCCTAGAGATCCTTTACGATTATATGGAATCAGTAG
>ML777724.1:474301-504665 GCA_009831015.1 Picea engelmannii
GCACTTTCTCTTAGATTTTCCAGCCTATACCCATATTAGATCTCATTTTCAAAATATTGATCACACTACCAACCTTCCTAACCTCTTAACTCAACAAAAGTATGGTGATCTTGAAAAGCTTCTCTTAATGCTTTTCGAGCACAGAAACAAAATTCCAAAGAATCACAAGTAATCACTTACCCTCTTAAGGTCCAATAGACCAATTAGGTCTTAGTGGACGTTAATCATCATCATCATCATCACCATAAAGTATTTGAGATTGATATATCGTTATCTTTATTTGATCTCCCCCTATATTACTCTATTAAAGTTATCTTATGCATGCAAACCATCTTCTTTTATTTTATGTGATCAGAAATCTTTAGTTTAACTATGATGGATGTGAGGAAATTTTGTCTATCTTTTTCAAATGTATGAAGTGTGCGGTTCCTGGTAATTTCTCAGGAACTCTCTGAAAAAAAGAAAAGAAAACATTTTATTTCTTGTTATTTTTTCTTGGAATCTTTATATTTCTTTGATTATCACGACAGACTTCTGCAAAGTCTCAAATTCTAAAAATCTAGAGTCCCGAGAAAATATTAAAATAAATAGGAGTACCACCTCTATAAAAACACAAGGGGATTTGTATCCCTGTGAGATTTTCGTTTCGGTCCTAACAGATTCAAGCGTCAACACCTTGATTGATAGAAATGTTGTTGTGACTTGATGTGTTATGGTTTGATTCTTCGTCAAATTTATTATTTTTTGATTATTACAAAATAAATGTATCATGCTATCTCATTGTACATGGAAGTGAATGAGTTCTCTCACCCAGATTTACTCATATATTTCAATTTTTGTGACTGTGTCATTTGCTTCCAGTATTGAAGTGCCTCAATGATTCTATAAATAAAGGATTGAATACTTCCTACATGGTGAACATAGTCACCTAAATTTTAAGTGGTGGCCATTAATACAATGCCTCCATCTAATTATTACAAGCATGAGTATGTTTGAGATCATTAATAAAAAGACTCCATCTCTTAACAAGTGCATCATACTTCTCAAAATCAAAAAAATTACAATATGCTAAAACAATCCTCTAAGCGACCTTTAGTACTTAATGCACTTTCTTCTTGTATAATGCTTTGATTGATATGCTTTGACTAAATATGTAGATAAGTAAATGTTTTACTTGTCAACATCATCATAAGTTTTTCAATCTCATTCCTTACTTATGGAACCTTGAACAAAGATCATGCAACCAATAACCATGATCAATGTTGATGCATAAAACCACCAATATCTCTTATTGTCTCCTGCATAAGACCTATTTCCCTTTAAATCACTTTGAGGTTAATATAGTCATAGAATTGTGATCACAACATTGAAATATTTAAAAGAAAAAAAGGAAATAAGTCAATTTAAGTATGACCTCCCTTAATTATCTCTTGCAAAACATTTCATACAACATTATATAGGGCATCCATAGGGTGACCCTTTGTTCACAAGTGGCTCTATAACATGTGAGTATAGGGTTAGAAAATAAAATGTGTAATTATATGCAATTTTCTGTGAATAAAACTAAAAATAGTATATGATTGACAATTTATTTTCTATAATGTTTTAAAGAAAACTATAATACTTGTTTTTGGTGACTATTAAATTCAAAGTAAATTAGTGTTTCTATTATATTTATAATAATAATCATTTTGAAGAAATTCATTTTTATAAATATAATTTGGAATATATTATTATGATAAGTTAAATTAAAATCTAAAAGTCAATTATAAGATTCAATGTTTTGATTTTGGAAAAGTTGTTTTTGGCTACATTTCACTTCAAATATTCTTTATGGTTGTTAGGTTCGAGGATTTAGCATGTTTAAAAAAATGTGAAGAAAAAATGTGCAAATATAAAGATGGTTTGTATGTAATAAGTTTAAAATTAAAGGTAAAATATATCCTATGCAACTCTTAATGTAAATGTCAATATTCTCCTCTCATTTAGAGTAAAGGTGTGATTATGTACTTAAGATACAAGTACAAGTTAAATGACTGAAATTGGATTATAATTGGACGTGGTTTCTAGAAGTGATAATGAAGGAGGTTGTACTCCAAAACATCAATATTATTAAAAGCTACCATAACTAAAATTAATAGGGAAGTCTGACTGACATTAAAATTAAAAAAATAAAAATGATTTACTGTAAATAAATCTTGAAGCCTTAAGTATAAGATAAAAACGGTTTTTTTCTTACTAGTTTAAAAAGGAAAACAAATATAATAAAAAATCAAGAGAGATTTAAACACTTTCACAAAAAAATTGTAAGATGTGAGACTCATAAAATAGAAGATGAAAATCACTCACTTAAAATACCACCTACATAAGTATTAGGTTTTATCTTCAAAACATGTGTGTCTAAAAATTCTTATAAACACAAAAACAAAAAAAATCAGAAAATTTATTTCCAAATTACTTGATCAAAAAAAATCATCATAGCCATGTTATTATTTACAAACACTTATAAACAATTATATATATATATATACTTCAAAACATGTGTGTCTAAAAATTCTTATAAACACAAAAACAAAAAAAATCAGAAAATTTATTTCCAAATTACTTGATCAAAAAAAATCATCATAGCCATGTTATTATTTACAAACACTTATAAACAATTTTATATATATATATATATATATATATATATATATATATATATTATCCCTATTTAATTATAATAATTATTTTGTTATAAATTTTTTAATAATATCTATAAAATTTATAAACAATTATCAAATCTAAAAAATAAATAATAAAAGTTCATATCAATTATACACAAAAATAAATGTCAAAATTATTGATTTTTATAAATGTTATCATCACATTCATAAATAAACAAGGGTTGCATGGAACTATAATATTCATAAATATAATATAAATATAATAATAAATAATATATTAGATAATAAATATAATATAAATATAATAATGTATAATAATAAATACATAGTACAACTTTTTATATTTAGATGTGGTGATTGGTGAAATTCATTGATTATGTAATTAATTATACATATTGAAAGACGTGAAGGAAGCAATAACACTTCAATTTTATCAATCAATTAAAAATGAGAAACACAAATATTTTTATTATATCCAAAAATATATATTTGTTTTCCTAGGTTAAACATTTCATTGCATACACAAATTTATGCTAAAAGACAAATTAATGTCACATCAATATCACATCAAAAACAAACTCACTACTATATTCTCATGACAGGGACTAAAAAATTTCATAAAAAAAATTATAATTAAAAAAATACATTTAAAATTAAAATAAACAATAAATCAAGTAATATTTTCATAACTACAAATAAAATATTATATAATTTGATAAAAGTAAATTAAAAAAAAAAAAAAAAAAAANATAAAATATTATATAATTTGATAAAAGTAAATTAAAAAAAAAAAACAAAAAAACTTGATATACTTTTGATGTTTAATTATAAAAATATAAATATACACAAAATAGAGCTCTTCATCTACTCATAAAATAATATGGAGATCTTCCATACGGACGCTACTGGTCATTTCTGTACTAACCTCACTCTAACATTCTTCCGTCGTTTAGAGTTTTAGAGGCAGCGATAATGAGTAAATTGTGTAAAATATACTTCAAATTGAAATCTTATACTAAGCGGGCAAGCTCAAATTAAAAATTGCAGCTCATTGAAAAATTCAAATAGATCGACATGGTTGCCGCTCATTAATTAAAAAATTCAAATAGATCGACATGGTGAATGAATTCAAATAGATCAAGTTATTTAAGATGGCTAGATTTTCTCCCTACACAGTGATGTAACTAATATCTAAAATTTAAATCTTGAAATTTTATTAATAAAATATCAAGAAACATTAAACCAATAATCTTAAATATTGTAAGTATTTTAATATATATATATATATATATATATATATATATATATAACTGCAAACATGGTGGCCCATTGTGTAGATGTTAACCTTGTACAATATTTATTGCAAACATATTTTCAGTAAAAGAACAGAAAATATACAATGGCAAATACAAACATTACACATAGATTTTTCCCCTGGAAACTAAAACCAGGAAAACCAACATATTCTATATTCATTCATCGTGATACATTGTTTACAATACAATATACATATAGGAGTCAGCGACATCCAAAACCCTAACCCAATGACATGGATTAGTCAACAACCCTAATTCCTTAACCGGAAATAGAAAACCATTGGCAAAGAAACCATGTGCCGAAAAACCACCTAAATATGTGACACGTTTTCTGAGGCAGAAAAATATGTGACACTACTACTCGTGCAAAGAATATAACACATACCCAACACATTGAACATTATGGTCATGTTAGAAGCTTGTTTGGTCAAGGGACACTCATATCAATCATAATTCTTCACTTAAGGTGCAGTTCCTTTCCCATACTTGGATTAAATGCAATCACATTGGTTGAGATTTTTCATGGAGCTCTATTTCACTCCATTTTCTCCTCTAGGAAAGTTTTAAAATGAAGGCCTCCTCCATACAACTTAACAAGTTCAATCGTGGAAAAGTTGTTGTTGAAACTTAGGTATGCATTCCTGCTCTTTCCCTCCATTAGCCTATACATCCTCTTAAGCCTTATTTTTGTTCAGTTCCTTCTCCATGTTAATGAGTCAGTTTGAGTTGTTTTTACCCTTCTATTGTCTTTGCACCATTTTCTTGCTTTCTTGGAAGGTTATTGCACGTTCTGATTTGGGTTAACAACATATTGTCATCTTGAAATATTTTACTGATCTTATAACAGGTTTACAAGGCCTTTTTGATGTAGAAAAACACTAATTGCAACAATAGGCTTGTTCTTGCAAACAATGTAAAATCGCGATTTTTTAGTTGTTTAAACGTTTAGAAATTAATTTAAATATTTAAAAGAGTTTTGTTGGCTCCTTGCATGTGTGTGCATGTTCTCGAGCACTAGAGTTCACGAGGGTTACCACTAGTTGACCATCATTGCAAAATTCTTGCTAAAGTCATGATGGTTTGCGTCTTCAATTCTTATCATCTCGGGATCGTGGGTAATTATCGCTACATGTGGTAAAGTAAATCAAAATAACACATACGTTCAACCTAACAAACTAGAAATAAGAAATTTGCACCTAAAAAGGGGGGTACCTGATCTAAAATAGCCAAATCAATTACCTCAACAAAGGAAGAAACCCCTCGAAGGAAGCTAAGATCAACTATAATAAATAAAAGAGAGAAGAAGGGAAACAAGGTTTGTATCATACAACAAGAGGAACATGTTACTCCACCAAACCCATTGTCACCTGAGCATTTAGAAGACAAGCTTGTGACCTCCACCATGCAACAGGATAAAATTCCCAAGAAAAAAACAAGGGGACAAAGGAAAACTAAACAACATAGTCCCAAGATTGTTGTTGCATAATTTGTGCCTATGGATACTTTGATTAAGGAATGCCCTCAAGCCAAGCATAATAGAAAGAGGAAAGGTGTAACACCCTGTTTCCCCCAACTTGTAAATATAACTGGACTGGCCAAGAACTATGGCAAACTCATAAATCTGAATATGTGATGTAAATGGACCTTGAGGAAGAGGTCAATGAATGCGAATAACATTCTGAATTTATTGCAGGACTGCTGAGAGGGGATGTGCAGAAAAAGAGACCACGATGGCGGTGGAAGGCCCCTAAAAAGGTGGCGTTAACTTCCACTAAGAATTTAATACCGTATTTGGACTCCACTGGCCTGGAGAACCAAAAGCGGCTCGCTGGCCCTGAAATTTAATGACTCGCAGGCTGGTATGCAGATGGCTTGATGAGGGATGGGATGGTGAACCGCCCATCCGTAGAGCCGTCAGGCCTGATCAGTGCGAGGGAAATCGCGCCACACGCAACCTCGCGAGAGGATAAGGCGTATGGCAGAGGCGATTGAGAGGGCAGATGCAAGGGGAACTCTGGATTATGCAGAGTGAGTGATAGAAGAGAGGAAGGATTTCAACCTTCGCTCCTGGTCACTGGCAGACAGAGAAACGTAGTATCAGAACATCGTGGTCTCAGCTCGGGGGTGGCTAGTGGTAAATCCTTTGGGAGTCGATGAGCCTACGGTTGAGTGGAAAGAGCACCCCTCTCAGTATTCGCACCCACTCTTGGTGATATCTCTGATAAGGGTTATATATGTATTGCATCGTGAAATTTATAGACTGACATGTATACGTATATACTCATAGAACTGTGATATTGTGAATGATTTCAGTATGAGAATGTCTGTGCAGTGTTTTGATAAGAAATAATAGATATATTCTTATAAACCCTGCATGGCTTATGTTGATAAATAGATTTAATTATGCATGAGCTGAACCCCATCAGACTTCCAGCCATTCCTAGGGAGTTTACTCTCCTTTGTCTGTTTCTAGGAATTCCCTGGAATAGATCTCTTCACAGAGATTCCCTTCTTAGAAAGGTTTACCAAGAACCTAGAAAAAGGACTTGAACGCGCAAGTCTTAACAACCCTGTACGAGGAGGAACGACCTTATTAATATTTTGAAGTATCAACATAGGGATAAGTAACAACTCGACGGATGAGATCCTGTCAGAAGACCCATGGTCATTCACGACCATCATATTGACGGAAGTAGTTGGAGCGTTATACCCCTTGTTCCTTTTCCCTCTATCTTCATGGATAGCGAGGAAATTGGGACCATAGGTTTCCCAAGGTCCATGAGAACGTGTGGACCGTTGATTCTTCCGCATCCACAAAGTAGTGGAAGAGTGCATGGGCTGGGACAGATCTGAGCCGTCGGATCTTGAGCCGATACCCGTCAGTCGTTGGGACAGGAAAATATGTCAGGAGTTTTAGTCTCTAGAGTGTGCACGGAGGAAGAGATCCGGACCGTCGGATCTGGATCCAATTACCCGATAGCCATCGGATCTGTCAGGAGTTGCGTAGGAGTTAAACTCTCATAGGAAAAGGTAGAAATCCCGGGGTTATCGGGATATCGATGTTCGAGAAATCGAGAGTCACGAGGACAAGAAAATCGAGACACTCCAAGTCTCGAAATCCCGGAGAAATATGGACCGTCTGTTTGAGGATACACGTGGAGAAGATCAAGGTTTACTATCGGGAGTCAGGATATCGACATTCTAGTGGATAGGAGATCGGGGAAGTCAGGGGTGAAGATTCCAGTAAAATCCGAGTCGTTCGTCTGAGAGACAGGTGTCAGAAATCGATAGAGAGTCGAGATATTCGACATCGGGAAATTAGAGTTCCTGAGGCCGTGAGAATTAGGACCTCACAAGTCTCGAAATCCCGGGGAGATCGAGACCGTCCATCCACTTAGGACGCGTGTCAAAGATCCGAAGAAAGTCTGGGATCGACATATCGGGAATCTCGTGGACACATGCACTTTGGCATTGAAAACCCCGAAACCCCGATGGAGGACAAGGCGACAGTCTTATGAGATAGATGTCATGTGGACCGCGAGCTTAGCCTGGAGGGCTAGCAGGAATTAGAGCGTGTCGAGAGTTTGGTGATCAAACCCCGATGAACGGAGAGATTCCGTCGGGGAATCTCAGGGTCTATAATGACCATTAGATATGGAAACAAGACTGTAATTTAGGCTAGGAGGTGGTTATGCTTTAGGATAAGTAGCGAGTAGATCTGGGCGGTCAGAGTCCACCCACCCATATCTACGGCTGAGGTTCGATTCCGGACCCCCCTTGCCATTCTACCTTTAATGGGGGGGGGGGGTCCGGAATTGGTCGCACAACTCTCGAACGGTTGAGATTATTTCATCGCGATCAACGAAGCTCAAGTGGATTCCGGACCCCCCTTGCCATTCTGCCTTTAAGAGGGGGGGGGGGGTCCGGAATAGTGTGATGTATGAAGTGGGACCCTCCTGTCACGTCGACCACCGTGTCGCGTTTCCCTCTCGCCACCTGTATTACACCTAAACGCGCGACGAGGCTTCTCCCCATTGGCGGTTCTCTACCCCGTTGAGGTTTATTTCTATTGGCCATTCGCTGACCCCATGGGGATTTATCCCTATGGGACGCAAGTTAGCCCTGGTGGGCTTCGGTGGTTGCAGAGTCTAACATTTGGACATTACTGTAGCGCCGAGGCGCGAAATTCAAATAGGCACTACGTCGAAACTGGACCATGATCACGACCCGCGATCTCATGAGAACGGAGAAAAAGAAAGAGAGAACCAGTTTGCGTTGGGTCTCCATGGTTATTTAAGGACTCTAGTCCGTAAGAGGACCGAAAAAATTTGATTTAGGTTGTTGGTATGTTACAAAAGGGAACCAAGACCTTGGAATGCCCAATAAGCCTAGAAGAACTTGAATTTTCATGCTTTTCTCGAAGCAAAGTGTGTTATCAATTGAATATTTGAAAGACAAAGTATTTGACAAATAAGAAAAGGATCATATTCACTTCCATATCTCAAGATTTTTGCAGATTCTATCATCGTTTTCGGGCATAATTTTATATCACCATTCACCGAAAACAATCTAGCTACTCCAGATTCATAAGGGTCAATCAAGGGGAAACTCTAGATTTATATGCAGATAAAATAACATTAAAAGATATAATTTCATGATTAAATAGGGACATAGAACATTCAAAGAAAGGATTGCTAAGGCGCTACCAAAAATTCACAAAATGCTCTTTTTTTTCCTGTTTTTGTCATTGTCTTTTGGCACGCATCCCGAACATCTGGGGGTGAATATTTTAAAACGGGAAGAGGTTTTTGTCGGGAATGGGACCATTCACAAAAACCTCTCTCATATTTTACACAGGTATCACGGTTTGGGAGAATAGAGAGACCTTTGGGGCCATTTTTCCAGAAATTCTCCAAATGTTGATTTCCCTTTTTTTGTCATTGTCTTTCGTCGTGCCTTATGAACAAATGGAGGTGAAATTGTGAAAAATGAAAGAGGTTTTGTCAATAATAGGTCCATGAACAAAATATCTCTCAGATTTTACACAAGTATCACGGTTTGGGAGAATCAAAGAGATATTTGAGGTTGTGTTTTCTATAAATTCACCAAACTTGTGTAAGTTTTGTTCCAGTGTCAAAGGTTTCATTCTCCAACTTGTGGCATACGTGTGGATCCATGCAAGTCAACAACAAGTTCAACCTTCAAAGAATTTTCTAATGCAACCCATGCACTTTAGTTACCAACAATGACTTTAGTTAAGTGATAGAATCTTTTTGTTTCAGTTTGAGATATTGCAACCATTTGTAATAAATATCTTTTCGATAAAAACAATGTTAGGCAAGTCGAAGTTATTTTCCCTGAAATGAGGATTCATCCCTACAAATTAGTACTTGAGCTCTACTTCACTCAATGTATAGAGTATTTTTGGAAAGTGACCATAACTAAATGGAAAATTTTAAGACCTACAAATCTGAATGTAATGAAGGAATTAGTGCTAGATCCAAAATAGGTATTCGAACCCCTTTGATAGATAAAAAGGGAATATGGAAATGAAAAATGGGTTTAGTTTTTAGCTAAAGGATTCAAGCATCAAAATTGGTTGGACCTGCTCATATGATTGCAAATCTCTCTACCTTGTGAATACATATTAATGACAATTATGTTTTCTTGCTCAAGTATTCATGTGTTTTAATTCCATCTTGGATGCAAATTGTGATGTGTGGAATGTAAATTTCCTTCTTCTTTCAACTATTTTTCTAATTCATCTTTTTGTTGTTATGCAACCTGCTAAAAAACTATTTTTTTAGTAAAAAGATCAATTATTTGACAACCTGTTGGATGATTTGTATCCAGATATTTTTCTAGGCCTTAAAATATCATTTTAAGTATTAATTCTCACACAGAAGGTAATTCATTGCATTTCTTGTTGTTGTTTCCTCTGTTTATCGTTCCATTTCCCCAACTATTCATCAAAGTTAATACCATTACCTAAGGAGAAACTGCATTCATATTGTTTGGCCAGTCCAGCTAGATTTTCACTTTGAAAACCTATCATTTAGCTGACCAACAAACTTAATTAATAAAAACCAAACCTTTCCAAACTTGAGGTGGCCTAGCTATTCCCTTTAGTAGTCAAGTGCAGACTTTAGGACGAATAGTTGTGTTGCAAAATTATTGCCAATATTTTTAATCATGTTGCTCCAATCTTTCATTTTAACTTCTATAGTGGCTGTTTTGCACAAATTGCTTTCCCTTTGGTCGTTTTACAGGGGAAGGTGCTTCTTAATTCACTCTAGCTAAGCATAGGGAGAGTCCTAAATGGGATAAAATGAAACTTCTAATGAGAGATATTAGAGACCATCCTTCATTGCTCTGATCAAGTGATATATTTATTATTTGTATTGCATTTCCATTGAATAATACAAGAACTTCTCTTGTTTTCCCCAAATATTTTTGTTTCTCATTTTGACTTCATGTTTTCATTTGATAATTTCCTAACTCTTTGCATCACTAATATTTTTATTAGAGGGAAATAGGATTATTTTATATTATTTCATTGTTTGGAGGTTCACTCCCTCCCCAACACAAGCTCATTCCATCAAGAGGCTCCATTGAAGGTTTTAGATTAGCCTTCTTACACAAGATTTAAGATAGAGTCAATTCACTTATCTGACTTACACACATTACAATTTTCTATATTAGTAGATGCAACCTACTAATTAGTGTTTTTGGTCCACTCATCAAAACACCCCCAATAGGATGGAAACTCATATTAGGGTTTAGATTCAAAATCTCATCCTTTGTTGGATTTAGGTGTTTTTATTTGTTGTTTTATTCTTTATAATAATCATCATCATAGCATAGATTTTTCTTTTCCCTATCCCACATTTATGATGCCTTCAATTTTTCAAAATTTTCTTTTCTCTCCCTCATAGAGAATTGTGAAACTTTACTTTGGTATAATTGTACAACTATGCGACTTTCCTATAGAAACTTACACACATGAGAAACTTTCCTTACAAAAGTTACATAGCCCCATTTTAGGGCCGAAACATGTTTGTTACACATTATTTTGGTCATAGTCATGAAAAATTGATGTTGTACTTCTATCCTTCATCATTTGAAGTATTATTTCCATAATCCCTGAAGAAGTTGGAAGAATAACCTTTCTTGGAAGGATGAAATCCCTTGAAAAAAACTTTTTTTATAAAAGTGTCACATGTTGGGCCACTATAGGGTGCGGAAGTATTGCATGTTGCTAGTGCACAGGGTGCGACACTATTTAAACAAGGGAAAAACAAAGAAATTCGTGAAGTTTCTAGAAAGAGAAGCTTTGAGGATGAGTTTTCCTCTGATTGGTTTGGATCTCACATGTATTCCTGATCCAATGCAATCCTAACCCTCTCATCATAATATTTGCATCCCTTCCCCTTCAATCTATAAATGGAGGCATATATCATGGAGATAGGTAAATATCAATAAGAGGTCAAGAAGAGCTAAAGGGATGAAAGAATATTAAGAAGATTGAAGCTTGATTCAACTTGATTTGGGTCAAGATACCAAACCTATGGTGTTAGAACTCATGGAAGCAAAGGTGTGTCTTGGAGCAAGGAACCATTGGGAGGGACTTCAAAACATCAAGGATTTGGTTGTAATCTCTTCCTTTTTTATTAATACAACAATATAGTTTCTTTCCCACAAATGTTGTTTATGTTTGACTATCGTTGTTGTATTTATCCTTGATCATTTGCATAGGTTTCATCAAAATATACTATTGTTTCTTTCACTCTTGTTGGCTTGTGTCTTCTTACAAGTTATTATTAAAAAGTCTCATGATGGAGTTGGAAACTACGACTAGTAAGGAAAAATGTCGATTAAAAGGTGTTGTTGGCCCTTGAGCAAGTTTTGGGAGTTCCTTGGTCAAGTTAGACCTATTTTTGGACTTTGAAAGCATGTCGAAGACAGAGCGCAAGACAAAAAAGAGATCACGGGATCTCGGCCCTTTTTGGGTCCTTTTTGGGATTTGGGATTATGTAATGGGTATGGGATGTCAGCCCATGGGTTTACCCATGTTTAGGCCTATTTTGTAATGTATAAATAGATGGCTAGGTAATGTAAGGAAGGGGAGATACATATCTATGTGATATTGGGCTAAGTGCTAAGTATGGATTGTAGATGCTTTGTGCATACTGTGTGAGACTTGCAGAGCTATGTGCAAGTAATTGTAAGAAGGCTTGGTGTTGTACCCTAGCTCTAAGAAGGAGGATCTAGCGGAGCGCACACAGATCTCTTGTCTTCTGTGAAGTAGGATTTTGATGCTATGTGCCTGTAAGAAGCTTGACAAAGATAATAAAGAAGAAGAGTTGGTGGACGTAGCCCCAGGGTGGGGGTGAACCACGTACATGCCGTGTTGCTATGCTTGGTACCATGTGTTGATATTTTTATGCCTTTATTTTCTAAATTCTTTGATATAGATAGATAGATCTATTTATTCTTTGTGCTAATGATGTATATGGATGTAGATCTGACCTATGTGAATATTCTTAGTGCTTGAATCTGCTAGATTTAATCTACCTCTTTATGATAAGTGCTTAGATACATCAAATTTGAGTGAATGATGCGATGCTCCGTTTCATCCGCACAGTAGATAGTGGTTAAATATTGATGAACTATCAATGCTAAGTGCTTTGTTAAGTATTACAATCACAGCTATGTGTCCCAGCTAAGGTTGTAGACACCTGAGTCCTACAACCACCCCTGCCTCTACCTCGGGTGAGACTTCATCTGCTTCGCAGGTGTTGACGAAAGGGTCGGCAGTTAGGGTTTTGTTGGTGCGTTTTTGTAGCGTTGAACCTTGGGTCTGCTCCTATTGCAACAAATGGTTCTATTGTCAGGACCTGAAACTGTGATTGGTGGGAATTGAGGAAGAAGAATCTTTTTGCAAAGATCTGAACTGAAACTGTGGAATCTCTGTGCATAGATCTGTCGCTCTAGTGTGCAGTATTCTACTTGATTTTTAAAAGCTCCGTGCTAAAGAAAGAAGCTCGATCTGAAGAAAAGAGGTAAGATCTGCAAGCTCTGTTCTCTGATAAAGGTAAGAATAGTGAAAAATTCTAGATCTGAAAGCTTTGTGCTTTGTAGAAGTAAGACAAGTGGAATTTTTTGTTTCAACAATATGGATCTCGTTATGATTGATAGATTTTGTCCTAGCTTGAAAACTAGGGAACTAATAGATGAAAAAAGGTTTGATATGAGTAGATCTGATAAGAATAGTTAAAGATATCTTATACCTATTCATAGAGAGAATGTTTGGACTAACAACTGGATGCAGGATCCTAGAAAGAAATGTTTGTAGGTTAGCTACCATGATTCTAGCGCGTAGTACAGGAAAGGCTGGGGATCATTTAAAAGAAAGAGAGGATTAACCCTCTGTTACCGTTGCATAAAATCAGGACATCTTGCTAAGGAATGCCCTAGGAGAAGACCTAGTTTTCTTTGTTGCAAAGCTATGGACCATGAAGTATTGGATTGCCCTAGAATGATTGCTAAGCTTGAAGGAATGAACATGAGAAAAGAAAACCCTAAGGCAGATCCAGAAATGGCAGAACCCCAGAAATAATCAGATAAAGTATTGCTACATATGAAAGAAACCCTGAATGATCACTGACATATCAGTTTATCAAATATCTTCAAAGAAAAAGAATGCCTTGAAGCAGGAATAGGAGACTTCGACACTGACTGTGTTCTATATGAGGAAACACAGGTGAATATCATGACAGAAAGGACTTGGGAACTTTTAGGAAAGCCTGCTATGATTCCTTCATTGGGAGGAATAGGGTTATTTAGAGGAAAGTTGATAAACCTATGTGGAAAGCTCACCCAGATACCTATGAAGGCTAATGGAACTTCGACAGAGGAGGATTTTGAGATTGTTAAATTTATTGAGAACAACGCTCCATTTACTATGTTGCTCGGAAAACCTTAGATTGACATAGATCAGCCAAGAAGGAAATAAGAAGAAGAAGTTTTAGAGCAGCAGAAGAAAGAGTTAAAAGAATTCATGACTAGAAGAATCGCACACTTGATTGAAGAACAGAAGAAAAAATCGAAGCTATTTAAAACCAGAGACCTGAATGTTGGAGTTGCAAGAACACTAGAAGACCCACATAAGATTGAAGTACCTATTCCAGATAAAGAAGAAGTATCACCCTCGAGTCTTAGGAAAGAATCTCAACAGTGTGAAGTAACTATGCCAAAAGAAGATAAGAACCAAAATGAAAAAAAGCATACTGAGACTAAGATCACTGGGAAGAAGGCTAGGAAGCTAATTAAGAAGAGAGCTAAGATCGACAAGTTATAGAAGGTTCCAGAGGGAACTTCGCAGAAGGGAAATTTGCAAAATTGGAACTTCTCTGGAATATCAGAACAACGTCACATGGCACTTCGCCATGGCGAAGCAATATAACCATTGGGAACAATATAACCGTTTGTCCGACCCACCGAACGAGCAAAAAGGAATTTATGGTTCTCCACCGAACTGTTGGACCGCGTCATAACAGACAAAACAAAGTTAATGAAGGCTTCTTTCCCATTGCAAGAGATCCATTACCAAGTTTTCTATTTATCCCGTCGCTCCATGCACCAAGAACACTTTTTCTAACCGTGAATCTCAGCCCATAGACTCGTTTCTTTTACACAATGATCATTGCGCCATTTCCCTCTATCCTATTTCAGTGTCTAAATTCCTCTTTGAACTCGAGATTTCCAACCCTGAGTGTGTATGTTGGATGAGTTCAGCACTGCAGAGAAAGGTGTTGAAGAATCTTTGATTGACCTCATGACTAGAAGAGTCATGTCGATGTTTGTAGGTGTACAAGCTTCATCGACGAGAATGGTGAATGCCTCTCCATTGATTGCTCACGGATCCGGCCATCCTGACCATAAACATAAAAGAGAACCAAGCATAAAGATGACCTCTCAAATGCAAAATTGATTCCAACCATATTGCTCGATTACGTTCTCCCTCTGGCTGGCGTAGTGAATCGTGATAGTGTACCATGCGATTTCGAGTACACCATAGTTATTGCGTACCTCCCGAAGGGGATACGCACAGTTCGAACAAACCAGGATAAGATTGTAGCATTGAAGTTCAATGAATTCAACCTCGGAGATCGCAAGGCCTATGGTATGCTCGCCCCATACAAGTACCTAACCAAAATTAAAGGAAAAATTCAAAGCTAATCCCTTAGCAGTGGACTATGGACCTCACGCAGTCCACCCTATTGAATGTCATGAAGATCCCACACTTCAGAAGACACCAGGAAGTCAATGCCTATGTCAACCTGCTACTGTCATGTTACCATGGTGGCTACTTATGGATATATTGTCGCATAACAGTTTACCCAACACTGATCCACAGGATCATAGACCTGAGTATGCAAGGACCTGACCCGCATGAATTTTATACAAGAAAATCCGCAGATCGCGCACTAGCACAGAAGATCAACGACGTCTATGGTGATGTCGAGAAGGGAACAGGAGGCTACAAGGTAGCTTCCATCCATAGTGGTGCAGTAAGCCTCGCATGTCAACTAATAGCTGGAAATTTAGTAAGAAATAAACAACCTACGCAAGTCACCGGCTTTGTCGTTGACCTCGCAGGGAAGTGCACGCAAGGCCTACAGATGAACTGAGCGAAGTACCTAGTTAACCATTTGGAACTAGATTTTCGAGAAGCACAAGATCAGGGTTATGAATTTCATTTCAGCTGGATCCTATTCCTCATTGCATTTTTTTTCTGGGAGATGCTGGAAGGGGCAACCTTCCCAGACGTAGAGTCGTTCAAACCGCTTGCCGCAAAGTTCGCTACCCTATGGTATTCAACTGATATGAAAAAACAGTGGCAGTCAAATGATGTGTTTCATACATACTACCTCCAACTAAAGAGATCCATTGAATTCGAGCCTCGCATGACTCTGAACACCTTACAGAGGTTTCGACCCCTGATGAAGTTCAGTGCAGATAGGCACTTCACCTACATTACAGCGTAGACAGATGAACATAAAGAGCAGCTCCAGTCATATTATAATATTAAAGAAGAAGACCTTGAGGAAATCACTAAGGAATGGTCCATTGACCTCCTTATTCCCGCCAACCCCGTAGAGATGTCCGACCCAGAGATCCTAGAGACCATGCATAAAGAACAGAACACACCCGGACCTAGCAAAATGAAGCAGACTGAAGAGGTTCAAAACTTAAGCAGCACCTTAGGGAGGACTGCTTCCATATCACCTGACTAAGGAGGTGGTGACGAAGTAGAAGATGGACAGAAGCCCAATGAAGTAACACCGCCCAGAGATGAGGTGGACCCCTTGAAGAACAGGAAGGTTTCCCCCCCAAAATCTTCTTCTCAAAAGAAGTTAAAAACCACCATGACCAAGATGCAGACTGTCCTCACCTCCGACGATTTTGACTACATCATAGCACCCCTGAACGATGCTTCACTGGAAATAGCAGAAAAACAATCGGCCAAGAAGGAAGAAATGTATGATAGGATTGAATTCGAACTTCGAGGGGTATAGTAGGCCCTTCAATCCAATCACGCAGTCTCCACTGTGCCCCTGCCATCAGGACAATTTGAGTTGGGAGATGAGCCAACCCAACTCCACCGACTAGCTGATACAGTTGAAATTCACCTTCGCTGAGCACAAGAAGAAACAGAACAAGCCACACAGGCTTTGACGCAAGTGCAAGGAGTACTTGTAGAGCAGCGTTGAAATGCAGAATAGGAAAATATTTCTCTCCAAGTGAAGTTTGATGAAGAAAAAGCACAGATGCAGCAAGGAAAAGAACAGTTGCTCGCAGAGCAACTCGAAGTAAAATAAGTGGTCAATAGAGCACTTCACTCTGTGACAGTTGTAGAAATAAAGGCAGAGGATTGAGTCACACAACAAGTGGAGTAGCTCGCAGAAGCTATCTAACAGTTACAACAATGCATAGCAAACTTAGAGCTCCGCATAGTGCCCGAGACTCCACGAGATGTAAGGGATCAAAGAGAAGCAACTGCTCGAAGTGCAGTTGAGCGAATAAAATACCTTGCTATGGAATGCAAGAAACTCACTGATCGCAGTGCCTAGACCTATGAGAAACTCACTGAGAATCCATAACTGAAGTCACTAGAGTTGCAGCTCCAAGAGGCAAAGTATCAAGCCGAAAAGATACAGGCACAACTTAAGCCCCTGTCAGCTGTGGAAAGAATGAAGTGCTCCCAAGAGAAATGCATCACCCAACAATAGATCCATACTATCCAGAGCAGAGTTATGGAAGTAACTAAGAGGATCCAACCTATACAAGATAAGGTGTACCAATTGTTCACAGAGGTCGAAGGCTGAGGAACAGAACTGGAACAGGTTGTCGCTGCAGCTGAACAACACCTAGAAGGACCTATCAATGACACAGTCATCCAAGAGTTCGTTGAACATGAGGCCATGGCACAACAACAAGTCGAATCATCTCAAGCCAAGATTGAGGCTTTCGAAGCGGAACTACCCAGATCATAGTGACTCGGGACGAGTCACAGGTGAGTGTTAGGGGCCTTTTGGCCCTTGACCAAGTTTTGGGAGATCCTTGGTCAATTTAGACCTATTTTGGGACTTTGAAAGCCTGTCGAAGATGGATCACAAGACGAAGCAGAGATCGTGGGATCTCAACCCCTTTTTGGGTCCTTTTGGGGATTTGGGATTATGTAACGGGTATGGGATGTCGGCCCATGGGTTTACCCATGTTTAGGCCTATTTTGTAATGTATAAATAGATGGCTAGGCAATGCAAGGAAGGGGAGATACATATCTGTGTGATATTGGACTAAGTGCTAAGTATGGATTGTAGATGCTTTGTGCATACTATGTGAGACTTGCAGAGCTACGTGCAAGTAATTGTAAGAATGCTTGGTGTTGTACCCTAGCTCGAAGAAGGAGGATCTGGCGGAGCGCGTACAGATCTCTTGTCTTCTGCGAAGTAGGATTTTGATGCTATGTGCCTGTAAGATGCTTGACAAAGATAATAAAGAAGAAGAGTTGGTGGACGTAGCCCCAGGGTGGGGGTGAACCATGTACATGTTGTGTTTCTATGCTTTGTGTCATGTGTTGATATGTTTATGCCTTTATTTGCTAAGTGCTTTGATATAGATAGATAAATCTGTTTATGATTTGTGATAATGATGTATATGGATGTAGATCTGACCTATGTGAATATGCTTAGTCCTTGAATCTGTTAGATTTAATCTACCTCTTTATGATAAGTTCTTAGATACATCATATTTTAGTGAATGATGTGATGCTTTGTTTCATCCACATAGTAGATAGTGGTTAAATACTGATGAACTATCTGTTGAAATTACTAAGACAACTGAGTGGGGGGGAGGGTGAATCAGTTGTTATTATGCTTAAACAATTTTAAGTCTATTAAACCATTCTTAATATTTCTTCAAGTGATCATCAATATTATACAACATATGGACAACATAAATAATGAGTATCAGTCACACATAAGATATACACAAAGACAGATTTTCATGAGGAAACCCATAAAGAGAGAAAACCTCTTCTTCTTCGAAATGATAGGCGGTCTTTTAAGTTCTGTACATCATCTATGTTTGAGAACCAACTCAAAGTGAGGCTACTACCTCTATTTTACAAGCTCCAACTCATTGAGAGCACCAACTCTCTGGTTTCTCTAGCACCGACTAGAAGGAAGCACCAACTCCCTGAGTGTTCCAGCACCGACTGGATGGAAGCACCTACTTCCACTTATACAAGCACCAACTTGCATATAGAAAACTTTGTGTTTTCCCAAGCACCACCCTGCCACCCTGTTTTCTTGCCACAACTAGATGGAAGCTACAACTCCCAATATTCAATCACCAACTCAAATATCAGAGGACCATAGTCCTCCCTAGCACCACCCTACCTCCCTTATTATAAATAAATGATTGAATAACCAACAACACACATAAATCGATTCTTACCACTTCTTCTCTGTTCTATAAATATGGTCTGCTTCTAACTGTTCTACAATTCTTCTCTTCCTCTGCCTGTTCTGCAATTTTGATCTGCTTCAAGCTGTTCTGCAATTCTTCTCTTGCTTCTGTGTATTCCTCATCTGTTACTCATCTCTGAGTTTTATCTCACACTGCGCATACTATCGGTCTCATACTACGCATACTGTAATTTTTCCTTTCTTACAGTTCAACTCATTTTTCATTCAGAACGACCAACCTTCCACAATCATTGCGTCTCCATTTTATCCTATACCACCTATTCAGTTACACCTTGAATCTCCAAGAAAATGCATCAACAACTGAATCGCCAACCGTCCAAGAATCATGATTCAGTTCTGCTAACTGAATCGTAACTGATCGATTACCTGTGAGGTGAAACAGTAACCTTTCGATCAAGTTTCCAATTAACTAGTACCGTTGGATTAAATCCACAAGATTTCGCGTTTATCTCTTATGCCCACTAGCTGTGACCGAGCGCTAAATAAAATTTGAATTTCGTGATTTTGCATATCGACATTCCTGTGATGAAGTGTCTCGACACTCCAAGTCGCGATCACCGAAACTTCGAGATGGAGCTTAGCACCGCTAGCCTCTTCCACTCATGTGACCACTGGTGGTGACCACAGGCTGCACCAAAAGGCACTTCGTATTTCGTGAACTTATGAAATTTATCAAGCCTGATCAACGGTCGAGATATCCAATGATACGACGGTCCAGATCTCATCGTGATCTCGCATATTACCATTCCTGTGATGAAGGATCTCGATACTCCAAGTCGCGATCACCAAGACTCCGAGATGGAGCTTAACACTGCTAGCTTCTTCCTCCATCTTCCGCATATGTAACCACTGGCTATGACCACAGCCTTATTCGAAAACACATTTTGCACTTTTGCATCTCGAGTATTATGTGATGAGTCCTCTTGACTCTCCATGTCACGAACTCCAAAATAGAGCTTGGCTTCTCTAGCTCTGCTCTCCAGCTCTCAACAATGTGACCACAAGATATGACCACTCACCAATCAAACGAGCACTTCGCTCCTTTGAATTTCTAGTCAGCGAAACGTTAATCCATCGCCACATGTCCCTCTTGGATCAACGGTCAAGATCTTATCGCGATTTCGCAACTTCATGGTCCTTCGCATGCATGATCAACAGTCCATGATCTTG
Organism: Picea engelmannii; assembly: GCA_009831015.1. Taxonomy (NCBI): domain Eukaryota; kingdom Viridiplantae; phylum Streptophyta; class Pinopsida; order Pinales; family Pinaceae; genus Picea; species Picea engelmannii. Next base: position 494,510 of record ML777724.1, read on the forward strand.
ATGATTCGTCGGTCCAGATCTTTTCGTGATCTCGCATATCGTGAGTTCCCACACCATGCTCCATTGACTCCTCCAATGTGCAAGTCAACGAAATTCCAATCGCTTGCCACGTGTCCTATGACTCCAACGGTCAAGATTGTTATCGCGATTTCACATATCACGAGTTCTAACCTCTTTCCTTTGGATTTTCCGATCTGCGAAACTCTGAAACGAAACCTTTTTCATGCTTTGACTGGTTTCCTCCTTCTGAGCTTACACTGTTGATATTTCCATTATCGCTACGCTACTGATCGTGTTGATCTTCGCCATCAATGACAAACACGCATACTCTGCCTCTATCTAAAAACATGTCAACAATCTCCCCCTTTGGCATTGATGGAAACCCCTTGAAAAACATGCAACTATACCACTGTAGCATCCTTGAAATTACCACCACTGTAGCATCCTTGAAATTACCACACTTTATCCCCCTTTGACATCAATGTCAAAGAAGAAACACACTCCCCCTGAGTTGTTACGATACATACTCCCCCTGTCAACTATGAGCATCTTGGAAATACAACAGATATTCAATAAGTACTCCCCCTGATCAGGTGAACAGATTAGATGAAAGAAGTTATAACCCCCATATTTTGATGAAGATATTCAAAAGGGGTCACTGCTAATGGTTTAGTAAAGATATCAGCTATCTGTTCTGTGGAAGTAATATAATTCACTTGAACAATTTTGTTTGTAACTTTTTCTCCGAGAAAATGGTATTTTATTGGTATGTGCTTAGATTTTGAATGAAGTACAGGATTCTTAGAGAGACTGATGGCATTGGTGTTATCACAGTGAAGTGGAATGGGATCAGTGTAAGTTACCTTCAAATCTGCAAGAGTTTGTATCATCCATAAAATTTGTGCACAGCAAGTAGCAGCAGCAATGTATTCTGCCTCTGTAGTTGATAATGAAATGGATCCTTTCTTTTTACTAAGCCATGCTACTAATGAGTCACCCAGAAAGAATCCTCCTCCACTAGTGCTTTTTCTCTCATCAACACAGTTTTCCCAATCGGCATCTGAATAAGCAATTAACTAAAAGTTCTGATTTCTGGGATACCACAGACCGTAATTCATTGTGCCTTTCAAGTACTTGAATATCTTTGTTACCTCTACTATATGACTTTGTTTAGGAGTAGACTGATAGCGACCTACCATTCCAACAGCTTGCATTATATCAGGACGGGAAGCTGTGATGTACAAAATACTGTCTATCATTGATTGGTATGTCCTTTGATCAACATCGGGTGACATATCATCTTTACTGAACTTGCAACCAACCACCATAGGTGTACTAACAGGAGAGGAATCCTCCATCTGAAATTTCTTCAACATCTCTTTCAAATATTTTTCTTGAGAGATAAATATTCCTACAGAACTCCGATTTACTTGTAAACCAATAAAATATGACAGTTCTCCTATCATGGACATCTCAAACTCTATTTGAATAGAGTTAGCAAACCACTGGACAGATGATTCATTAGTACAACAAAAAATAATATCATCTACATAAACCAAAACAACTAGTAAATTATCACCTTCAGACTTAATGTAGAGATTGTTGTCAAGAATACCTTTCTAGAACCCTTTGTCTTGTAAAAATTTGGCTAGTCTATAATACCAAGCTCATGGTGCTTGTTTTAGTCCATATAAGGCATTCTTTAGCTTGCAAACATAATTAGGATTATCTGTGAATGAGAATCCTTCAGGTTGCTCCATATATACGTCTTCCTCTAGATCTCCATTAAGAAAAGCTGACTTAACATCCATCTGATACACTTTAAAGTTCTTATGACATGAATATGAAAGAAACATTCTGATGGCCTCCAATCTTGCCACTGGTGAAAATTTTTCATCAAAGTCCTGACCTTCAACTTGTGCATACCCTTTACAGACCAATCTGACTTTATTTCTAACAACTTATGCTTTTTCATTCATTTTATTCTTGAACACCCATTTGGAACCTATTACATTCTTATCTTTGGGTCTAGGAACAAGCTCCCAAGTATTGTTCTTCTCAATCTGATCAAGCTCTTCATTCATAGCTCTAATCCAATCATCATGCTAGCTGGATTTATCAAAATTCTTAGGTTCAGTCATAGATAAAAAAGCAACATGATATTGTCCTGAGTCTTTAATCAATTTCCTTCTTGTCTGAACTCCTTTATTTATATCTCCAATTATCTGATTTTTCAGGATGATTCTTTCTAACAATTCTGAGAGGTGATTTTGTTTCTTTCTACTGATTTATGTCATCCTGAGTATTTGTATCTTCATTTGATTCAGATTCTTCTCTTTCTGATCCTTGGACCTGTTCATCTTCATATTCAACTATACCTTATGTTCTTGGTTCAACACTGCTTACATTTCTGACCGGAATTTCTTCATCAACTTTTATGTCTATACAGTCAACTATTTTATGTAGCCTCTTATTGTAACATATGTACCCTTTACTGTTTGTAGCATAACCCAAGAAGATACCTTCATCAGCCCTGTCATCATATTTGCCAATATTTTCGTCATTATTCTTAATATAACATTTACTCCCAAAGACTTTAAAATGCTTGATTGAAGTAGGTCTTCCAAACCATAGTTCATAAGAAGTTTTGTCACTGTGTGGTTTTAGATGTGCTTTGTTAAGGATATGAACAACTGTATGAATTGCTTCCACCCAATATGTCTGAGGTATGTTCCTTTCATTCATCATTGATCTTGCCATTTGTTGTACTGATCTATTTTGCCTCTCAACAACTCCATTTTGTTGTGAAGTCCTTGGAATTGTGTACTCTCTTTTGATTCCATGTTTATCACAGAACTCTTTGAAGTTCCATGAGCTAAACTCTCCTCCCCTATCAGACCTTACTGCCTTCAATATTTTTCCTGTTTGATTCTCAGTTAGAGCCTTAAACACTTTGAATTTTTCAAATGCTTCAGATTTTTCTTTCAAAAAGGCAACCCATGTTAGCCTTGAATAATCATCAATAATCAACATAAAATAATTTTCTTTTCCTGTACCTTCTTTCCTTGATGGTCCACATAAATCCATATGTACTAACTGGAGATGTTTTTCTGTTGAAGGAAATTTTTTAGATTTGAACTGAGTGCGAGTAAGTTTTCCTATCTGGCAAGGTTTACAAACATAATCATATGGCTTTGATATCTTTGGAAGATCCTTTACTGCCCCACTATTTTTGAGCTTGATTATATGATAAAAATTTAAGTGTCCAAGTGTCTTATGCCATAGCCAACTTTCATCATACTTGCTTAAGTAACATTCTTCTTTTTCTTCTTTTAACACATATACATTGTTTTCTGTTCTTATCCCTTTTGCAACTAGTTGTCCTAAATTCACAGATTTTATTCTACAATCTTTAGAGGTAAAAACGAATTCACATCCTCGGTCACAGACTTGACTGACACTAAGAAGATTATAATTTAGACCTTCCACAAACAACACATCTTGAGATTTCCCTTTGCCATTACTCAAACTTACCATTCCTTTACCTATTATTTTTCCTGGTGCATCATTTCCAAAAGTTACATTCTCTGATTTGCTTTCACTTAGAGTTAGAAACTTACTTTTGTCTCCAGTCATATGTTTGGAACATCCACTGTCAATATGCCAGGGATTCTTTTCTCTTTGGGCTGATAACACTAGTCTACACTTGTCATCTTCTTTCTTCTTCCAAATCTTGAAATTTCAGTAGTAGGATTCGAATCTGGCTCAAAATTCCTTAAGCGACAATCTGCAGCTTTATGTCCATAGTTATGACATATGTAACATTTTGGTTCACTAAATAACAGATCATAACGATTGTTATGCTCATAACTATTGTTATGATTAACCTGCGTCCTTTTCCTAGCCATCGCATGATTTATAGTCTGAGGTTATTTGTTGCTTGGTTGTCTCGATCTTTGTTGTGGAAGATGGTTATTCGTTGAATATCTTGATTGTTCATATCTAAATCTTAAAGAACAATTTATAGCTTTGTGACCAAAATTAGAGAAGAAAAAACCTTTGTACCTTGAAAAATTCTGTCTTCTTTGAGGAGGTCGATTTATTTCATGCTGATAATCTCTCTGATCTACAGATTCGATTCTGGTACTTTTTCTTTCATTCCTTCTTGGTGGCTAATTTTCTTTCTTTGTTTCTGTAGAGTGACTGTTGTCAATGTTTGAGGATTTGAAAAACTTGATAGGTTCTATATTACTTGGATGATCACTACTTGATCCTTCTTCATACCCCAATCCATCTTTCAACTTTGGGTTTCTTTGTTGATTTAGAATGGAGGTTAATCCTTTTGAGGCTTTAATACTTGGCAGATTTTGTTGATACAATCCCTTAAACTTCTTCGTTTCTTTTTTGGTTTTTACTATCTCTTATTCTAAGGCTTCACACTTCACTTTCTTCTCTGACAACTGTTGTTTCAATATGTCTTCTATTTTCTTTGACTCTTCTAATTCCACTTTTAGCAGGGCAAAGTCTTCATCAGGCTGTTTACTGTCTTTCTCGAACTGTATCAACAATTGTTTTTTATTTCTGTTCTTAATTCTGATTATGTCAATCTCTTCCAATGCACTGATCAATTCTCCTTCCATATCAACCACAACTTATTCTTCATTAGCCTCACTTCTTGTTCTTTTGTTATCATAATCCTCTTTGGCCATAAGCATGAAGTCATTTAGTTTATTTCCAATAGAAGAGTCATTGTCTTCATCATCTGAAGGATCATCATCATTGTCCACACATAAACTTTTCTTTCTATCAAATCTTTTGGACTTGTACTTCTCTTCACCTCCAGAGTTACGGTCCTTCTTCTTGTGTGGAAACTTATTTGTAAAGTGACCTATCTTACCACAGTTAAAACATTTGAAGGGAATCTTGCCTTGATATTTTCTTGATCCTTTCTTTAACCTTCTCACAAATTTTTACTCAATATCATCTAAATCTGAATCAGTATTCTTGTCTCCTTTAAACCATGCTTTTCTAGTAATGGATTTATCTTTGTTGATTCTCATTTCATATGCATTTAAAGTTCCCAGGAGTTGATCAATGGAAAGAGTTTTAAGATCATTTAGTTCTTCTATTGCAAAGACTTTGGGATTAAATTTATCAAGCAAAGATCTTAAAATCTTTTGAACTAAAATTGATTCTTCAATTTTCTCACCAAGACCCTTCATGGAATTCACAAGTTCTTCAACTCTTAAAAAATACTTGCTAACTGTTTCATCTTCATTCATCTTTAGTTGTTCAAACTTCAAACTAAATGTTTGAAGTTTGGCATCTTTTACTTTCTCATTTCCTTCATAGCTGCTAATAAGTTTATCCCGCATTTCTTTGGCAGTTTGAAGATGCATCACCTTTACAAACTTGGCTTTTGCAAGTCCATTCAAGATAGCATTCATTCCCTTAGCATTAAAGCTAAATTATAACTTATCATCCTTGGAAGCCACCACAACAGGCTTTGTATATCTAGTCTCTACTACATCCCAAACATCAACACCTAAGGCCATTAGGTATGTTCTCATTCTAACCTTCCAAAAGGCAAAATTTTTTCCATCAAACAGAGGAGGCTTACTGGCTGAAGTCCCTTCATGAATTGTCATGTTTAAGCTTACAGATCTACCTTTAAATAAAAGGAACCTGCTCTGATACCAATTGTTGAAATTACTAAGACAACTGAGAGGGGGGGTGAATCAGTTGTTATTGTGCTTAAACAATTTTGAGTCTATTAAACCATTCTTAATCTTTCTTCAAGTGATCATTAATATTATACAACATATGGACAACATAAATAATGAGCATCAGTCACACATAAGATATACACAAAGACAAATTTTCACGAGGAAATCCATAAAGGGAGAAAACCTCTTCTTCTTCGAAATGATAGGCAGTCTTTTAAGTTCTATACATCATCTATGTTTGAGCACCAACTCAAAGTGAGGATATTATCTTTGTTTTACAAGCTCCAACTTGTTGAGAGCACCAACTCTTTGGTTTCTCTAGCACTGACTAGAAGGAAGCACCAACTCCCTGAGTGTTCTAGCACCGACTGGATGGAAGCACCTACTTCCACTTATACAAGCACCAAATTGTTTGAGAGCACCAACTCTTTGGTTTCTCTAGCACCCACTAGAAGGAAGCACCAACTCCCTGAGTGTTCCAGCACCGACTGGATGGAAGCACCTACTTCCACTTATACAAGCACCAACTTGCATATAGCAAACTTTGTGTTTTCCCAAGCACCACCCTGCCACCCTGTTTTCTAGCCACAACTAGATGGAAGCTACAACTCCCAATAATCAAGCACCAACTCGAATATAAGAGGACCACAGTCCTCCCTAGCACCACCCTACCTCCCTTATTATAAATAAATGATTGAATAACCAACAACACAGATAAATCGATTCTTACCACTTCTTCTCTGTTCTGTAAATCTGGTCTGCTTCAAGTTGTTCTGCAATTATGCTCTTGCTTCTGTCTATTCCTCATCTGTTACTCATCTCTGAGTTTTATCTCACACTACGCATACTGTCGGTCTAACACTGCGCTTACTGTAATTTTCCCTTTCTTACAGTTCAACTCATTTTTCATTCAGAACGACCAACCTTCCACAGTCATTGCGTCTCCATTTTATCCTATACCACCTATTTAGTTACACCTTGAATCTCCAAGAAAACGCATCAACAATTGAATCGCCAACCATCCAAGAATCATGATTCAGTTCTGCTAATTGAATCGTAATTGATCAATTACCTGTGAAGTGAAACAATAACCTTTCGATCAAGTTTCCAATTAACCAGTACCGTTGGATTAAATCCACGGGATTTCACGTTTATCTCATATGCCCACTAGCTGTGACCGAGTGCTAAACAGAATTTGAATTTCGTGATTTTGCATCTTGACATTCCTGTGATGAAGTGTCTCGACACTCCAAGTCACGATTTACGAAACTTTAAGATGGAGCTTAGCACCGCTAGCTTCTTCCCCTCACGTGACCACCGGTGGTGACCACAGGCTGCGCCAAAAGGTGCTTCGTATTTCATGAACTTATGAGCTTTATCAAGCCTGATCAACAGTTGAGATATCCAATGATACGATGGTCCATATCTCATCGCGATCTCGCATATCGCGATTCCTGTGATGAAGGATCTCGATACTCCAAGTCACAATCGTCGAGACTCTGAGATGGAGCTTAAAACCGCTAGCTTCTTCCTCCATCTTTCGCAGATGTAACCACTGGCTATGACCACAACCTTATTCAAAAATGCATTTTTCACTTTCACGTCTCAGTTATTCTGTGATGAGTCCTCTCAACTCTCCATGTCACGAACTCCGAAATAAAGCTTGGCTTCTCTAGCTCTACTCTCCAGCTCTCAACAATGTGACCACTCACAAATCAAATGAGCACTTTTCTCCTTTGACTTTCCAGTCAGTGAAACATTAATCCCTCGCCACATGTCCCTCTTGGATCAACGATCAATATCTTATCATGATTTCGCAACTTCACGGGCCTTCGCATGCCTGATCAACGGTCCACGATCTCGATGATTCAATGGTCCAGATCTTTTTGTGATCTCGCATATCGCGAGTTCCCATACCATGCTCCGTTGACTCCTCCAATGTGCAAGTCAGCAAAATTACAATCGCTTGCCACATGTCCTATGACTCCAACGGTCATGATTGTTATCATGATTTCACATATCGCGAGTTCGAACCTCTTTCCTTTGGATTTCCCGATTTGCGAAACTCCGAAACGAAACCTTTGTCGTGCTTTGACTATTTTCCTCCTTCTGAGCTTACACTGCTGATCTTGCCATTATCGCTACACTACTGATCGTGTTGATCTTCTCCATCAATGAAAAACACGCATACTCTGCCTCTGTCTAAAAACATGCCAACACTATCGGTGTGAAGTGCTCTGTTAAGTATTACAATCATAGATCTGTGTCCCAGCTAAGGTTGCAGACACCTGAGTCCTGCAACCACCCCTGCCTCTACCTCAGGTGAGACTTAATTTTCTCCACAGGTGTTGCTGGAAGGGTTGGTAGTTAGGGTTTTGTTGGTGCGTTGTTGTAGCGTTGAACCCTGGGTCTGCCCTTGTGACAACAGGTGTGAATTATTGCAAGCTAGTATTTGTTATTACATAAACCTAGGGAAATTTATATGTTCTGTCATGTTTTGTTCTAGTTTTGGTTTCCGATTCTAGGGAGATCAATCTGTGTCCTCATAAACCAATTTGTATGATAAAAAAATTGACGAATCCATTGGGGAACCTTTTATAAACCCCTTTTCCTAGGGAACCTTTTGTTTTTCCTTTTTATGTAAACACTCGTCCTCCTTTTATTGCCACTTTGAGTCTTCTAGGATCCACTATTGGGTTACCGCTATGGTTGTTTTCTACTCCGGTAATCCCAAATACAACGAGTGATTCATATGAAATAACTCCACCCAAGGAACATCAACCTCATGTTGACTCTTCACCTTCTTTTCCCATCAAGTCTTCTTCCCTTTCTTCTTCTTTTCCTAGTAAAATCTATGAAGCTAGTAACCAGGTGGATAAGAAGAAGAAGAAAAGGAAGATTAATAAGAATAAAAATAAGCAAGGGGCCAAGCCTCCAACTGCTGCAGGTCATGTTGGAAACCAACAACCAAATACTATTCATCATGCTGGGAGTTTTGATGATGTAGTTAAGACTACCCAACCACCTCGTAAGCCCAAATACCCTTGCAGGATTTGTAAGGGTGACCATCTTCTTAGATATTTCACTGGTATTCCCAAGGTCTTAGAAGTGTGGTCTATGGATTCCCAACAACCCATGTCGCCAGCCTCTAGACATCATGTTGCTGACAACCCATCAATTAGTGCTAGTAAATTTGGCGAGAAGAAACATAGAGTCAACTTTCCTTGTAGGTTATGTGAAGGAAGTCATCAAGTTCACCTTTTCCCTCGTATGGATGAAGCCTCAAAATTATTGGAAGAGATTACTATTGTCCAACAACATTTTCCAACTAGTTACCATAGACACTCTCCCAACTTACCATTGGTTGATCAAGTGGTCGATCTGACACCATCATCGGTTGATCCCACTCTTCCCTTGAAGAGTGAAGTTCAAGTGGTCAATCCAAAACAATAATCGTTCTATCCCACTCTTCCTTCGACGAATGAAGTCGTTATTGCTCAGCTATTTCTCTTCTCTTCATATTCTTCTGGACTAAGGGGAATTTCACCCATTCCCATGGAACCCCCTCCAAGTATCGAGGTCATTTCATTTGATTGGAATAGATTGACAAGACCTCTCCTTCCTTCTTACCTACCTTTCGAAATCATTGTGCAGGTTTTCAATATAAACATATTTCACACTATAGTAGACAAACGTGCTTCTATTAATATTTTATTCTCAAACTCTTGGCAAGCTCTAGGTTCCCCTCAGCTTGTGTCTGTTAGCAAGAACCTTTTAGCTTTTGACAGAAGAGATAGTGAATATTTAGGGATCCTTCCTCAGTTACCTGTTACCTTAGGAGGGAAAACTGTCCATATTGATGTGATGATAGTCCAAGGACCCTTGTATTTTAATTTACTCCTCGGGTGAGACTATGTTTATGCTATGAAAGATATCGTTTCCACACTGTTTGGAGTGATTTCTTTCCCTCATAATGGAAAATTTGTGACCATTGAACAAATTTCATTCATTGGCCCTCATATGATGACCGCCCATCCAAATTCCATGAATGTTCCCAATATAGCAGTATCCACTTCGCCACAGGTTAATTATGTGGTGACATGTCCCATGTTTTCAACTGTCGATGAGAATGAGCCTCTCGCAGTATGCTCGACTTCTTTTGACCTGGATCCGGTAGTTGACATGGTGATCTCTTCAATAGGGATATTAGAGCCTGATCTCCTTACCCCTATTGCGACCCTTGACATGTATTTCTTCTAGAGCATTGTTCTCTCGTCCAATGAAGATCTCTTGGAAGCCATGATCGAGGTGTGTCCCTTAACATGTATTCCTTCCAGATAATTATCTTTTTGGAACCCATGTTCAAGAATAAATTACATTGAGCACAATTCATTATCCATTTCAAGCTCATTAAAAAATGAAATGAATAG
>ML777724.1:531496-574092 GCA_009831015.1 Picea engelmannii
TCCCTTTTCCTTTCTTAAGTCAACTTAAAAATATAACTTTAGCCTCATTGACTTCCCCCTTCAGTGTAAGACTATGACCTAGTGGGGGTGCCCAGGCCACTGAGTCTCCTCATCACCTCTCTAAGAGGTGGGGGACATTACAAGATGACCCCCCAGAGTAACAATGACACTACGGGGTCGAGACTCATAAATAGCATGGCACTTCCACATATATGGATGGCCCAAGATAACATCACAGCCATCCAACGGGGAAACATCACATAATACCTCATCCTTGAAGGGATGGATGTCATATGACAAATGGCTCTGCTAGCTGACACAAAGATATCATCCCTGGAAAATCCACCCGATGTTGTATGGTTGCGGGTGTGGTGTTGTCGACAATCCAAATTTTTTGATGACCTCTGCTAAGATGAGATTATTCTGGCTTCCGCTATAAACAATAAAATGCAGCGGGGTCCCCTTAACCCACATCTGTGAATGAAAAAGGTGCTCCCCCTCTTCAATATATGTTGGTTATTCTGGTTGAATTGTTGCGGTTGCGACAATAACAATGGGGTTTGCTTCGATGATCTTTATTATATCAATATTTTTTGAATTAGATCCTAAATCAGGGTTCAACTAATTATCTTTGATCTCAGCCACCAATGACTATTTTGAGAAACATTCATCGGTGTTGTTCTAGGGGATTTTGTGGAAATAACACCATTTTTCAGTGTCCTTTATCTTTTTGTGACCCTTCTTTTCGTATGGCTTGGACTGGTTTTCCAGAGGCTATTTTTTAGGTCTGTATTTATCATACTTTGGTTGTTGCGGATTTGTAGACCCAAACTCCCATTTGTTCTGGTGCTTAAATTTATGCTTGATTGTAACAACATATCGATAAGTAGCACAGAGTGATGAGATGTCCAGAAAATCCATTTCAGTTTGGATGTATCTATGTAGATCCCCACGGTATTTCATAACCAAATGTCGTTCAAAGTATTTGATACCCAGATTGGTGCACAATGTATGGAAGGTATTGGTGAAATCTAAAACTGCTTGGCCCCTCTCTTGACGTAGTGTGGTCCATCTCATGTACTGGTCTTCATAGTTGCCAACATGGTATCATTGTTCCTTGACAATATCCACACAAAAATCCCAAGTGGGATCGACCCCATATATTCCCACCAATGTTTGACATGGGGGAGAGCCTTAAGGAATGTGAAGGTGATCTTTTCCCTGTCAGAAAAATGGTGAACAGAGAAATAACCTTCTAGCAGATTCAACCATTTGTCTAGGGCATCCACATCTATCTGAAATTCAAATGCGAGAATATTGAACCTTGAAAGGAGAGGCACTTCCAAAGTGGCCCCTTGATGAATATGTTCCTGCTGCTATTGGAAAGTGTTGAAGGATGTGGGGAAAATTCTCCATCATTTCATCCCTCTATCTCGTGAGAGCTTGCTCGAGCAATAGATTGACAGAATCTTCTAATCCATCATTTTTCTTTTCTTCTGCCATGGAGGGTTTCTTGGGCATGCAATAGAGATTGTCCTCAAGAGAGAAAAGATCGAGACCCAACTTTCTATACTCAGACCTCATCAGGGACATGCATTGGAAAACGATCAAGAGCAGCCTACTCTGATACCACTGATCCAAATTATTTTCGGCACTAAATGAGAGTGGAGATATAATAAATAAATGTACAGAGATGTATTTGATATCCAAAAATATAATATAAATATATCAGAGATGCAACCATAAACAGAGAGTTACAGTGATACACAATTTATATTAATGAGCGAAAATGTACAAAGACTGTAAAAATACAGAGTGAAAGACTCACTAGAATGGTGGCATATTATCTCTGAGAAGAGATGTGATCGCTACTTGCATTCACAAGAAGATGATTTACAATGAGGCTCTAAAGGCATTTTTAACATAAAGAAAATCGAAAACCGTAACCCCGGAAGATGAAAGGCTAACAGTTTTGTGGACCCCATTTTGGTTAGTTTGGTGTATCAACTTCCCGAGGGAATAACTTTGGCATACGATCTTCGTTTTGGGTGCACGATATCTCATTGGAAAGGTTTTTATGAGGATTACACATGTTGTCGTCAGACTCTAACTCCATTCATAGTATAATTGTGGCAGGCCCTAAAAACGTTTTTTAGGGCCTGAAAATGGACCCGGAAGTTTGGGACTCGAAAACTAGAAACAAAATTGCCAAAATGAGCTAGTTGGAATAGGTGGGTGGCCACCAAAATCTATCTGGATCAAGCTTGGACAGGTGAAAAACCAAATCTCACACACTTTTTCATCTTTGAATCTCGTGCATGGGCCCATATTCCTTATGAAAAGAGGAAAGCATTAGATCCACAATGCACGCCTTGCATATTTGTGGGATATCCATATGATGTGAAGGGGTATAGGTTGATTGATCCCTCTACAGACTGACTCATCATTGAGCGCAATGTTTAGTTTGAGGAAAGTCCTTTGCATGTACTTCCAGTGCAACATGTAGAGACCCGTGTTCTTCCATCAATTCCATACAATAGAGATGATGATTCCATACACTCAGATGCTACATATTCAGACTCATAGAATTTATACATGGTGAAGAGAAGATAGTACAACCATATGAGGAGAAAACATTGGAGATTCAACAGATGTCCAAGTGGAAACACTCCACACTTCAGGCAAAAAATGTCCTTGTAGGGGATCCATTGGATTCGAGGAGGACTCGATCTCAGCACGAGGAGCCTTCTCATGTACTTTCTTATTTTGAACCAGTGATGCCCATGCATTGCTATATGGTTCAATATTCTGATTTGAAGATCTACAGTGAGGCTATGGTAAATCAATTATGGGAAGCAACCATGCAGGAGGAGTATGAATCACTCCTAGAGAATGAGACTTGGGAAATGGTTCCACTTCCACTAGGGAGGAAACTTTTTAGATGCAAATGGGTCTATAGGACCAAGAGAGTAGTAGATGGTTAGGTGATAAGGTACAAGGAAAGATTAGTTGCAAAAGGATTTCAGAAGATTCACGAGATAGATAATGATGAGACCTTTTCTTCTATAGAAAATATGTACTCCATTCACTTGCTCCTAGCCATTGAAACAACCAAAGGATGGGAAGTTAACTAGATGGATATGAATAATGCTTTTCTTGATGGTGATATTTCATAGGAGATCTACATGGAGCAGCGAGCAAGGTTCATTTAGAACTCACTGAAAAATTACCTCTATGGCTTCAAGCAGGCACCTAGAGCATGGTATGAAAAGATGGATTCTTATCTTCTTTCACATGATTTTGTTAGATGAAAATTTGATTGCAATGTTTAAATGTTAAGGAATATTGAGTCTTTTATGATTTTAGTACTCTATGTTGATGATATTTTGATCATTGGTGGCTATTCTTCAACCATTGTTGTGTTCACATATATTTTGCATGACAGATTCTCTATGAACGACATGGGTCCACTTCCTTCTTTCTGGATCTTGAGATTAGTCAAGATGCTTCTAGCATCAAACTTTCTCAGGATAAGTATACCATGGATCTTTTGGATAGATTCCACATGAAATACTATAAGTCTACACCTACACCCATCTTATTTGGGATTAGACTTGAGGATGGCAGGGATACATCATTAGTGGACATGAATTTTTATCGACAGATGGTGGGGATTATTTTGTATCTCACCCACACCCATCTAGATATCTCATATGCAGTAGGAGCATTTTCTAGATACATGTAGGAGCCCCATGATCTACACTGGAAGGTTTCCAAGCGTATCCTCATATATGTTTAGGGAACCATGAGTTATGGGATTCACTATGCAGCTGGTTGTGCATTGGATCTCATAGGATTCACATATTTAGATTGGGTTGGCGATGGAACAGATCGCAAGTCCACTTCTGGGTACACTCTTAGTTTGGAGTCATGCCCTATTTATTGGTCAAGTAAGAAGAAATCATTCATTGTTTTATCTTCCACAGAGGATGAGTACATAGGATTATTCAACTGTGTCATTCAAGAACTTTGGCTTCAACACTTCCTTCCCGAGCTTGGTATCCAGTTTCACTATCCGACTGTCATATGGTCTGACAATCATAGTACACTGAGATTTTGCGGAGATCCAATACAACAACAACGAACCAAACAAATTAAGGTCCACATGCATTTCATCAGAGATATAGTACATGACAGGATCATTGATCTGCATTTATGTCCTTCCTATGAATAGAATGTTGACATCTTCACCAAGACCTTCATTGGGATAAAGTTTCAGACTTTGCGGGATCATCTTGGAGTGAAGAAAACAATTTCCTAGTAGTTGCCTTTTCTTCTTTTGATGCATTGTTTTTTGAGGGGGGGGTTTATTCCCACGTGGTTTTCCCTCTTTCCTCACTTTTATTCAGTGTTCATTAGTTGCATTGTACATGAGTACCTAATATGGCCTAGTTGTCGGGACCCATTTTTTATAACTCCATAGTGATGTTCAGGGGTGTTGGAAATATTTCTATTTTCGACTCACTAGTTTAGTGGTAGTTTAATGGAGCTAGTTCTATTATGGACTTTATATTTTAGACCATCACTATTATGCATGAATTCCTAAGAAAAATTTAACTGTTTGTTCTCTTTTCTTAATTATGGAATTTTCTTTCCTATATGAGTGTATATCACTCATTCATTCTATCACATTGATTAGTGTTGGTTGTGGAGCCTGATTATCTTCCTGATTCAAAGGTCTTTGTTTTCAACTGTGTTTATACCCCATGAAGACTTTACACTCCGGAAGAAAGTAAAATCCTCCATGTGGGGGAGTACAGAGGGGGGTTACCCCCTCTACGGGGTCTGGGGGAAAGCGGGCCCTCGGTGGGGGTTTGGGGGCGAAGCCCCTGAAGGAAAAATTGCCTTGTAAATGTATATTGTAATTTCATTGTAAATTTGACCGTTCATTATAAGGTCACAGATTTGACGATAGAAGTTATGTTAGGGTTTTTTTCCCTAGAAGGAAACCCTCTTTTATGAGGGAAATTTATTGCGGCGATGCATTATTGCAAATATTATATTCTGAGTGAGGATACTGTGAGAGAAAGAAGAGGAAGTTACAAAGGGTGTGTTGTAGGTTGTATCCCTTCATTTGTTGGATAATAATAAAGGAAGGACATGTCAATTTCTTTGGTGGACGTAGCCCACACTGGGTGAAACACGTATATATGTGTCTCTATTGTATTGTGTATATTCTATGTGTTTTATTTCCGCATTTGTTTTATTTTTTTTCTCTGCAATCTTTTTTTTCTAACAACTGGTATTAGAGAGAAAGGTAACTCGCGGGAAAAGAGGGTTCCTAGTTTGAGTGGGAGAAATGGTGGAATATGGAAAGTTTAGGGTTGAGAAATTTAATGACCAAAACTACTAGTTATGGAAGATGAAGATGGAATATTATTTATATCAGAAGGATCTATTCCTACCATTGGGTGGAATAGAAAAGAAGTTGACGACCATGAAGGACGAAGAATGGGAGGTTCTTGACAAAAAGGCACTAGGAATGATACAGCTGAGCCTGGAAGTGTCAGTGGCTTTCAATATTTCGAAAGAAAAGACAACAAAGGAGTTGATGGACGCATTCGCTAAACTTTATGAAAAACCCTCGGTGTCTAATATGGTATTTCTAATGAAGAGATTATTTAATATGAATATGTTAGAATGTGGGTCTGTTCCAGATCATTTAAATGAATTTAATACGGTTACTAATCATCTAAGTTCTGTAAAAGTGGACTTTGATGATGAGGTCAGGGCTCTTCTAATCTTGTGCCGATTGGTAGAAAGTTGGAACGACTTGTTCATGGCTGTAAGTAACTCTGTCTCTGGTTCAAACACTTTAAAATTTGATGATTTTGTTGGTGTTATCCTTAGTGAGGAAATGTGACGGAAAAACACAGGTGAGACATCATATAATGCGTTAAAAATGGAGAACAGGGGAAGACTAAAGGATAGAGGAAAGGGCTCAAGGAACCGCGGGAATTCTAGGAAGGGAAAATCCAAATCCAGATTTGGAAAGACAGAATGTTGGAATTGTGGGAAGAAAGGACATCTGCATAAAGACTACAGAGCTCCAAAGAAACAAAGAGATGGATAGAAGGATAAAAATCAGGAAGCAAATGTAACATGTGATGTGTTACAAGATTCTTTGATTCTTTCTGTAGATAATATTTATGAGTCTTGGGTAGTAGATTCAGGGGCTTCATTTCATGCCACACCCCATAGGAAACATTTTCTAGATTATGTTCAAGGTGATTTTGGACAGGTTCATTTGGGTGATGATGCACCATGAAAAAATGTTGGAATGGGAAAGGTAAAAATAAATCAAAGCAATGGAAACCAATGGTTGTTGAAATAGGTAATACATGTTATAGATCTAAGGAAAAATCTAATTTCAACAGGTCAGTTGGCAAGTGAAGGTTGTATATCCATATTTATAGATAAGGTGTGGAAGGTCACCAAAGGATCATTGGTGATAGAAAAAGGAGAGAAGGTAGGTACATTGTATTTATGTATTGGTAATACTGACTCTTCTATCTCTTTAGCTTCTACATGAGTGGATACAACACTGTGGCATCATAGGCTTGGACACATGAGTGAGAAGGGGATGCATATACTTCACAAAATAAATTTGTTGCCAGATCTTAAACAAATTGATTTGGATTTTTTGAGCATTGTGTTTATGGAAAACATAAGAGAGCCATATTTCTCAGAGTCAGAAAAGAAAAGAAGAGTGAAAGGTTAGAGCTAATGCATACAAATGTATGGGGACCAAGTCAGGTATCATCTCTTGGTGGATCTCATTATTATGTTACTTTTATTGATAATGCAACTATAAAAACTTGGGTTTATTGCATTCGACAAAAATCTGATGTTTTTGATACTTTTAAGAAATGGAAAGCTTCAGTTGAGAATGAGTCAGGAAAAAGGTTGAAGTGTCTCAGATCAGACAATGGAGGTGAATATTGCAGAAAGGAGTTTGATGATTATTGTTCATACCATGGGAATCATAGAGAGAAGATTGTTCCAAGAACACCACAAGAAAATGGTGTGTTAGAAAGGATGAATAAGACAATCATGGAGCGTGCAAGGAGTATGAGATTGCATGTTGGTTTGCCCTTATAGTTCTAGGCAGATGTTGTAGATATTTTTGTTTACTTAATAAAAATATGACCTCCAAGCTCTTTGGATGGTATAATTCGAGATGAGGCATGGACAGGTAAAGAGGTAAACTATTCTTTTTTGAAGACTTTTGGTTGTGAATCATGTGTCCATATTGATAAAGAAAATAGAACAAAGCTTGAGGCAAAAACCAAGAAGTGTACCTTTATTGGATACGGTGTTAATGATTTTGGTTATCGCTTATGGGATTATGAAAATAAAAAAATCATTAGGATTAGAGATGTCATATTCAATGACAAGATCATGTACAAAGCTCAGTTGCAGGGAAAGAAACAGGAAAAAGAAAAACCAAAATACACAGTGCTGGATGAGATCAATGAAAAAGAAATTCCAAAGGTGAAAGAAAATCAAAATGTACAACAACAAGATCATCAGGTACCTCAAACTCCTACAAGTGTTGTTCAAAGATCTACCAGGTTAAGTAGACCCCCTGAACGATACTCTCCTTCATTGTATTATTTATTGTTGATTGATTCTGGTGAACCAGAATGTTATGAAGAGGCAATGCAGATAGACACCAAAAATAAGTGGGAGAAAGGAATGAAAGAGGAAATGGATTCCTTGGTAAATAACCAGACTTGGGACTTGGTTCAGTTTCCTGCAGGAAAAAGAGCATTGCAGAATAAATGGGTTTACAAGTTGAAGGAAGAATATGGAGGAAAAAAGCAGTACAAGGATAAACTTCTTGTAAAGGGATTTTCACAAAAGAAAGTTATAGATTTTGATGAAATATTTTCTCTTGTTGTTAAAATGACTTCAATTAGGACTATTTTAAGTCTTGTGGCAGTAGAATATTTTCATCTTGAACAGTTATATGTAAAACCAACTTTTCTCCATGGGGATTTGGAGGAAGAGATTTATATGCAGCAGCCATAGGGGTACGAGGTCAAAGGGAAGGAGAATTTGGTATGCAATTTGAAGAAGAGCTTGTATGTCCTAAATCAAGCTCCAAGGCAGTGGTATTTGAAGTTTGACAGGTTTATGACAGAACAGGGTTATAGTATATGCCATTATGATCACTATGTTTATTTTAAAAAGCTAGAAAATGGAAGTTACATTATCTTGGTATTGTATGTAGATGACATGATTGTTGCAGGGTCTAATATGTAGGATATAAATGTGCTCAAGAAGAAATTAGCTAATTCATTTGCGATGAAGGATTTGGGTGCTGCAAAGAAAATCCTTGGTATGAGAATAGCAAGAGACAAGAAAAATCGCAAATTGACATTGTCTCAGGGTGAGTACATAGAGAAGGTGTTGGAGAGGTTTAGAATGCAGAATGAAAAACTAGTTAGTACACCTTTGGCCATCCATTTCAAATTAACTCAGGAAATGTGTCCCAAGACACAAGAGGAGATATAATACATGTCCAAGGTCCCTTATTCATCCCTTAGTATGCGATGGTTTGCACAAGACCATATCTTGCACATGCAATGGGAGTTGTGAGCAGGTATATGAACAATCCAGGTAAAGAACATTGAGAGGCAGTAAAGTGGATTCTCAAGTATTTGAGAGGTATTTCTACTCATGCATTATGCTTTGAAGGTTCAATCATTGTTCTATAGGGATATGTTGATTCAGTTATTGCAGGTGATAAATATATCAGGAAGAGCACCACATGGTATGTTTTTATTGTAGGTGGAATAACAGTAAGTTGGATTTCAAAATTGCAAAAGGTTGTTTCACTTTCAACAACAGAGGCAGAGTATGTTGTTGCTATAGAGGCTAGTAAAGAGATGATTTGGTTGTAGAGGTTTATGGAGGAATTGGGAAAGAAGGTTGTACTGTGACAGTGACAGTTCCATTCATCTTGCAAATAAATCATCCTTCCATTTGAAGACTAAGCATATACAGCTCATGTACCATTTCATATGATCTGTCTTGGAAGATGGACATTTGAAGTTGGAAAAGATACACACTAGCCAGAATCTTGCAGACATGTTAACAAAGGGAGTAACCAGGGAGAAACTGAGTTCCTGCTTAGTTTCAGTTGGTCTTCAAGAATGAATATGAAGATGGGAAATTTTCCAAGTCCAAGAAGGATCATAGTCCAACATATACAACAACAGTGGAGTTTTTGAGATCAGTCTCCAAGTGGGAGATTGTTGGTTGTGGAGCTTGATTATCTTCCTGATTAAGAGGTCTTTGTTTTCAGTTGTGTTTATACCCCATGAATACTTAACACCCCGGAAGAATGTACACTCCTCCACGCGGGGGAGTGCAGAGGGGGGTTACCCCCTCTACAGGGTCCGGGGGCGAAGCCCTCGAAGGAAAAAATGCCTTGTAAATGTATATTGTAATTTCATTGTAAATATGGACCGTTCATTATAAGGTCACAGATCTGACGGTATAAGTTATGTTAGGTTTTTTTCCCTAGAAGGAAACCCTCTTTTGTGAGGGAAATGTGTTGCGGCTATGCATTATTGTGAATATTGTATTCTGAGTGAGGATATTGTGAGAGAAAGAAGAGGAAGTTACAACGAGTGTGTTGTAGGTTGTATCCCTTCATTTGCTGGATAATAATAAAGGAAGGACCTGACAATTTCTCTGGTGGACGTAGCCCACAGTAGTTGAACCACGTATATATGTGTCTCTATTGTATTGTGTATCTTATATGTGTTTTATTTATGAATTTGTTTTATTTTATTGCTCCGCGATCTTGTTTTTCTAACAATTAGCTCATTGGAGTAGTGTGAATATATTTCCTCATTCTTCCATATTGAAGCTCTCGTCCTTTTCTTGATAATATTTTTTTGTATTTTCTTTAGATAAGTCTCTTTTGCAGGTTTCCATTAAACATTGACACTTCCTTCTTGTTTGGACCACGCACCACAGCTGTGCGCTACTTCTTCTGGGATTATCCACACACCACACACATGCGCTTCATCTCCCGATTCGATCTTCCCAACACCACCTTGTGCAAAATTGCTCCCTCTACTCAACACACTACTACTTTGTGCACCATCCTCTCTCCTAATCAATACACCACTACTCTGTGCTCCATATTCTTCTAAGGTTGTGGTACTCTGCAACATCTAAAGGGGGTGAACTTCGTCACCTAGTTCTATACTAGTCTCACTACTAGTATCTCTATTGAATACAATCTCCTCTATGCCATGCCTCTTCACAGGCCTACCTTCATTTGCGCTCCACTTTGACATAGCATCCACTCCCACACTACCACTTGGTGTAGTTTCTTTTCTCTTAATATTGGACCAGACCCCTCATTGCGCATCCTTGGCTAATATTTTTCCACCTTTCTCTTTCGCTCTTATCTTTATCTCAACCCTTCTTGCATACCTCTAGGATATTTTTCTCCTCTTCTCTTATAGGTCCATTATGTACCTTGCCTCATCTTGACAATTTATGGATCCTCCTTATCGAACCCATTCTCTCTCTTTTATGACTTTCCCCCATCTTTGCAGAACCCTCCCCCCCCCCCCCCCCCCCCCCACGCGCTAGGGGGTTTACTCGACCATTCTATCGGTCTCCATGTGCATCATTATTCTTTCCATGAATAACATCTTGATCCAAAGTGGAATTTATTCTAACATCCACTTTCTTGGACCTTCTTTGAACTTTCTTGCGGCCTCGTTGAAAGAATCACTATATTCTATAGAAAACTCAATGATGTGTCCTTCCTTCACTCGAGCGAACCAAAAATCAATATCCCGAGTACACTTGTTATATAAAACCTTCAAGATATCAAGCTTGGTTTGATCCCAAACCATTGGCTCCACTAGTAACACAACCGAGTTGACATCAACCTGTCTCTTTAACCATTCATGCAACATACATGGAAATTCTTTGAAGAAGATCTCATGCATATCTGATTAAAGATATATTCCTTTCCATTCCTTCACATTCACCCGCAATCCTTGTGTCTCTCACAGGGAAAACACGCCTTCTTTCACTTATATTCAATATTGAATCTCCTCCTTAGAATGATTCCAAGTCATTTTTATTCCCCCCCATTGATCTCAATAAGACTTCAGGTCCCGAAAACACAACCATTTGTTGGCTTTTCCTTTTTCGGTACACACTGGCAATTTGTAGTCCTAGGGTTCGTCTAGAGCTATCCAAAAAAACCCCAAAGCATCAACATATCAATCCTTGGCCAAGGTCATGGAAGGTCTCACCTAAGATGGAGAGAGGATCATAGAGACCATAAGGTCTTGTGACAAGGATGAGGGATTAAACATACGAAACATTACTACAATTGGCATCCATGTAACTCGTGTCTGATAACCTAATTAAGACTAAGAATTGAAACTATACACACACATATTCAACTAATTTATAACATACACATATTAGATTAGAACTGCCATATCTTTATTACTAGAAGCATTCCATCACATCATAGATATACAATGTGTTGAACATCTTTCTATGACATCCATAGGACTTCATATCATTACTATATAAAACAGTGGAAATAAAACATAATGTGCCATACGCCTTTCTTTAGCACACAGACATATAAAAGACATGGGAATATATTCAAAAAATCACAAGATACAACAAGCTAAGAGTGAGCTCGATACTAGTATCTAATCTAACTCAAAACTCTCTAACAAGCAAGATAGCCAACCAACTAATTGTCGTTCTGAGCTTAGAGTTCCCTTTTATATCTTTCGTTGTTGAGGATCATTGTCTCTTTCTTATTTTCTCCACTCACTTATTTGATCGAACTACCTCACACACTTATGGTGCCTTTTGACTCTCCACGTAGACTCTTTGTATCAAGGTCAGTCTTAACTGCCTGGCCAACCCATCTTTTGGCCGCCCCATGTCTTCCTATGCTGTTGTCAATAATCATTCACATATATTTCCCGACGATTCCTTTCTTGATTCTGACAGGAATCTTCTTGGTTTCCGGTGCACATTTGGTAGTCTTTACACTAGGCACACAACTAACAAAATCTAGTCCAATGCACACTCTATGGAATTCCTCATGCATTTCCTTGGGTGCATGTGCAATGAGCATGCACAATTTCATTTGTGTGAGCATGCAAAACTGAACCCAAAACTTTGGGTGCCAACACTTACCCATTCTTAATTGAACCAAAAGTATTAGTTTCATGAAGTCTCTTTTTTCCACTTAGAAGGACTTCAATATCCATATCTTCTACACTATACCCGTGGAAGGAACATATTCCTCATTTTGATCATCCTCATTATCACAACATGACAAAATATCTATAGTAGAGGGTTGTAGATGCAACTTTATGCAATTGTGTAGCGATATGTTATTTTTTTTGCAAAATATAATTCATGCGTTCTTCTTTCTTGCAACAATTTAACAAGAGAAAAAAAAAATCTCGTATTTTATTTTATAAATTATGATATATGCAAAAACAAAAACTGAAAAAAAATAATAATATAAACCAATAAGATCCATTTTTCACTTTTATTAACTAATGAAACCCTCAAAATCATCAAATAATTCCCAACTGATGCACCCCTTTAATGTTATCAATATGCTACATGAAAAGGGATCGAAGTATAAAATATGATACTAGGTAAAACTTTGATAGGTAAAATATGATACTAGGTAATATGCTTCAAGATAGGATAGGTTCTAATTGGTTTTGTAGTGTATTCCTTTTATATTATTTCACAACTATGTAATGTTCCACCAACTCCTATGTGCATCTAAGGCTGGAAATATTCCAAACTTAGTTAGGTTTCTTCATTTGGTTTGTAAACTAATGAATATTAGGTACAATGTGCACTTCCTCCACATGAGAATGGCCCAGTGCCAAATATGTGCCTAAAGATTACACCTTGATTATATGCAATTATCCCTAGAATGAATTTGTTCTCCTCAACTAGACACACTAATGGCAAAACTCTTTCTTGTCTTGTAATCCTCTATGTTTTCTTCAGACCAACCATGTATCTCATACAAGAAAGCACTAATTCTAAGGTCCAAAAGTCATTTACAAAGTTCTTTCATGACTTCACGTAGCTTCCATTCCAACTAACTCTACCTAAAAATTCCTTAGGTCACACTTACCACCATTCTTCATATAACCTTCAATTCTCATTATGAAAAAGCTACCAAACAAGCTTGAAATGTAGTAAATAGTCATGAGAAGAGGAAGATATACACTCACACTTCCTTTGAATGATATTTTCTCTTGCTCATCACTAAACAAACCTTGAATCTAACTGTTCATCCCTAATGATATACATGGAAAATTGATCTTTAAAACCCAATATATGTAGCATAATGAAACCACCCCCTAGAAATTGAAATCTACATCTTGGGAAATAGGATCATGGCATTACAAACCATTGTGAATGTTTCCATGAGCCATTGTTGTTGAATGAATAAGATCAACTAAAGATAATTCCACCTCAATCTCGAAAATATTCATGAAAAATATCTAAAGGCAAAGGCAGCACTCAAATTTATTAAAGGTAAAGAACAATGTTAAGAATGATTATTCAAATACTTCACTCTCATTATGTTATTTGTTTCATTGAATGTCGTGATTAGAACCATTTCCATTACTTATAGAATGCACCAAACCTCTGATACCAATAGGGACCTCAAAAGAAACCCATGTCTTTTATATAGACTAAGCACCTTCAATTTATCTACAGACAAAGTTGAGGAGGTAATTAAGTTTGAAAAGCTAGGAAGCAGAAGAGAAAATGGAAAACAATATAGTAGTAGAAGAAAAAAGAAGGGAGAAAATAGGAAAAAGAAGGGAAATCAAAAGTGAACGACATATTATTCTTGGTATTTTTATGGAGATATCGTGTCTCATGTAAGTTATTATAATTAATGAATATATAGATGAAATGTAAAGATTAGAAAGAGTTAGGAATAATTTTTTTGTTTTTGTTTTTGGTGACTAGGATGGGAGCTATGGGATGTTGAAGTCAAGACAACAAAGGTTTTATCTTACTTGTAGTTCATATAACTCAATTAGGGATGGTTTGTATATAATCTTAAAATTTTCTCAATTGTCGCTATGCTTCTTCAATGGGATGGTCTCTATATATTTGCTGATATTTTTTTTAATTAATAAAAATTATATGATTTTTTTTGTAATGTAGTCTACTTTATATTAATATGGTACAAAAAGAGTTACAATCATGACTTTCTAAGGCCTACCATGAAGGAAACCAAACTTCATATTTCTCTTCAAAATCATTTCCAAATTGTCTAAATTAGTCCAATTACATTCGAAATAGCTAAAGATGCCCAGAACCTCGAGTGTAACTTAATAAAATAGAAAAGCATAAAAATAGTCAAGTAAAACCCGGGTAAGACCAATAGAGAGCATGATTAAGACAGAGTCGATGCAGAAGGGCCTAGGTGGCTATAAGTCTCTAGACCTTTATCTTTTCCTATCACCTCCTATCCTGGTTTGTCATCTATGATAATCAGGTTAGATTTGGTTTCCTGCGAACCAGGAGTTCCTATTACCTCCACTGTTTCCTCCTCTTTTCCTGGATCCCAATAAAAAACCTTAAATTTGAGCCCAAAGACAACTCTACACAAGACAATGAATTTAGCTTCCAACCTCCTTAATCTGTCCAATGTTTTTGGTTCCTGATGCCCATTTTTTTCCACTGCTATGGCAATAAGAATCTTAGTGATCCATTAGAACTCTATACCATGGAAAAACTTTGTGTCTATGGACCTAGAGAAGCCAAAGTCTAAGACCCAATCCTAAAATTCGTTTTTGATTTTCTTTTTGGAGTTCTGGAGACATTCTTGCTAGACCAATCCTACTAGACCCTCTACCTCTTGCTAAATGTGTTGAGGGATTCCTTGGTTAAAATGTTTTTTGACTTGTTCAACAACCCTTTCCGCACCTATGCAATGAGGGTAGGAATTGGCTCACCCAAAGGCAAGATCCATGGACTCCCCCCTCCTCAATAAACCTTGATGTTTTTATTAAGGGGTTTCCTAAGCCACCTTATCTGCCATAGCTAGCAATAGAACCCATGGACACATGAATGTATATGCCACCCACATAGAGCTAGAAGCAACCCATGACTTGCATCCTCTAAATGCCTAAGAAAATCACCTCTTGACTGCAACATAGGAGAGCGTCTAGCTAGTAGGATCTCGAGCATAGACTGAATAGACCAAAGGAAAAACCAAGATAACCCAACACATCCTAAGGACCACATGCCAAAACCTTAGAGAAACAATCAGATTGAAAACATGAGACCCCCCGACTTCTTGCAGCACGGAAGGAACCAAAAACCCGCTAATGAAACCAACAGGAAACCCAAGCCAATATGCATGCAAATGAAAATAAGGTGAATGGAAAATAACACCTAGAGAGTAGGGATATTTGTTGCCCTTACTAGCCAACAAAACCGAGTTGTAGGAGGGTATGGCCCTGTGAAGCTAGGGTACAAAGTCAACCAACTGGAGCTCCTTTGATTAAGAACTCGTGTGTCATCTACACCCATCATCTCCCAAATCTGTAGCAGTCTGAATTTCTTATTACCTCATCTCCACCACCTTCTTCAATTGACACAGAGAAACAACCGCTATCCCATGAAACGTCATCAATGTGAGTATACTATCCCATTACCAACCAAGGAGGACATGAAGGCTAAGGGCATGTGTCAAGTTTATGCACTAGACATGGTAGAAGTGTCCAACATGATTTGATTACTATTATTAAAAATATTGGATAATTGAATAATTTATTAATAGTTTTACTATTATTTTTAATTAATAAAAAATATTATCTTTCCTTAATAATAATTTGTTATTATTAAAGATACTTAACAATAAATATTAATTATTATAATTTTTTTAATTTTTTATAATTAATACCAATTATTCCAAATAATAATAGATTAATAATATTTATTATAACCTTTTTTTTTTTTTTTTACAAATAATAGTAATTATTCCTGATGATGATAATGATGAACGTCCACTAAGACCTAATTGGTCTATTGGACCTTAAGAGGGTAAGTGATTACTTGTGATTCCTTAGAATTTTGTTTCTGTGCTCGAAAAACATTAAGAGAAGCTTTCCAAGATCACCATACTTTTGTTGAGTTAAGAGGTTAGGAAGGTTGGTAGTGTGATCAATATTTTGAAAATGAGATCTAATATGGGTATAGGCTGGACAATCTAAGAGAAAGTGTTTTTCATCTTCAACCTTCTTAGTGTCACAAAGGTGACACACTCTATCATCCCATGGCGTTTGCGTTTTAGGAATTGACCAACTCCCAGTTTCACTATGGAGCTAGTGAGAATTTGTTCTTACCTTAACAATGCTTATTTTTTTCTTTACACTTGGCAAAAGAGATAGACAATTCTGATCTTCTAGATTAGGGTTGATTACATCTTTATAATACCTTACTTTTTTCCTCTAACTCTTTATCACACGACATTTTTTCCTTAAATTTTGATTTGACATTTTTTTAATAGTATCTTTATTCTGCAAAATGGTTTCTTCCATGATTCTCCAATAGTTTAGCCAAGACCGGGCGTCTTTATGCCATCCTCGCTTGAGTCCATGGTGGTTATGACTTGATTTGGAAGCAATTTTAGGTAGCATCTTGTCTTCCATGTTGTTTAACTTGTTCTTATACATTAGGTATCTAGTCATAGCCATGCTCTCAATGGGGGAGAGGCTTGTTTCTACGAGGAGGATGGGATAGGGCGTATTTCCTTTGATTTTGAGATTATAGGTTATAAAATTCTTTTGTATTTTCTCTATCTTTCTCCACGATTCACGAGAGATACTACAGCCCTAGACTTCACATCCATAAAGAATAACAGGTGTAACAAGAGTCTCAAAGAGGAGTTTCTTCTTATCCCAACTCCAAAGTTCAGCTGATTTACAATTGTTTTCAAGCCCATAATAAACTTTCCATCCCCCAATAATCCTTTTCTCAATGCTATAATTCCAATTAAGCTTGTGGTGAATATGAATTCCAAGATATTTGTATGAAGTCACTTCCTCCAAGTTGTTGTTGTCATATACCAAGGTATCATAAGGGATCTTATTGGATTTAATAATCACGACCTTAGTCTTATGAGTATTAAGAGTCATATCCATATTGGAGAAAAAATCCTTGAGGATTCTTAATTGGTTTTCAAGATCATGGGGACTCCTTACCATAAGAACCATATCATCGACATAAAGAAAAAGATTGATGACTATAGATTGATGACTATAGAGTGAGAGTAGGGCCGACACACCCTGCTTTTTCCAAACATTTTTTTAATAATAATACAGTGATAATATTATAAATTATAATAATAATAGATTGATAATATTGCATATTCAAAATAACCCTCTGTGCGAGGCTGTTCCATGAGAGCCGTTTGAAGCAGCATTCTTGGCAGTTGAACTGTGGCGTGTTGATAAAGTCGTATTTTTTTATTATCGAAAATTCATTCCGTACCAACATTTACCGTAATTACGACTTACTTCTTCACTACGCTTGAATATAGTTGGTGAAGTTCATGCGCCAGTTTATGTGAATTCCTTGGTTGAGAATCCACTGCATAACTTTTATATATATATATATATATATATATATATATATATATATATATATATATACTTTGTCCATTGATAAATGAAATAACGTTACATGGTCATCAGAATTTAGTAGAGTTCGCGGCATTTATCTCTTAATCTGAGAAGTTCGTTCAACTTTAAATAATAGAGGAGATTTACTAATGCATGGACTTGAATTTGAAAATTCTCGAAGTGAGATGAGAGTGGTTTTGTAAAAATACAAAATTAATAAACATTAAAATAGCTATGTCATAAAATTTTAAATTACAAATTAGATTAGATGTGATTTGCATATTCCAAACAACACTAATATTAATATATATGTATATTAGTTGAAACTGTATTACATACTGTTTTAGGTATTATTAATATAGATTTTTAAAATAAATGTTATTTTTATTAATTTTTTATTGGTTTTTTAAATAAATAATTATATCTAATATTATAGTTTCTTGTTACATTAAAGTAATTAAGTATATATCTAAAATAGATATGTCGAATTTATAATATTCATATAAATATATCAAATCTTATATTAAAATAAAATAACAATAGTGTTCATGATTAAATTAAAAAGGAATATTAAAACTTTATTAAAAATAGATTATTGCAGAGTACCAAAAACTATGCTTTATGTTTTTATGATCATGATAATATTTTATATTTACACAAATTTGTTATTAAGTTTTTATGATCATGATATATTTTATATTGACACAAATTTGTTGATGCAAACTTGAGTTCGAGATGTAGATAATTAAGAATAAAATAATTATAAAATTTTATAAAAAAACCAAAATAATTTCATTTTTTAAATAAAAAATTATACTCCATTTTATTATTCCTTTAAATATTTAAGTGAGTCTAATTTGTTTGTCTAAATATTCCACACACATCTCCCAATGAAAAGTGTGTCAATTTCATAACATTCCAAACTAAGGTGGAATCCATGGCATCGGTGATACATGTTCTACTTCACTTCAAATAAACATACTAAAAATGCAAAGTGCAATTGTAGTTGTATTCTCCGCCAAATCTGTTCTGCCGTCAAATATAGTTGTCGCCATTAACGTCGTCGTCGTGAGGTTTTGACAAAATGCCAACCAGACATTACTTTCCGTCAAGGCCCGATACCCACGGAGGCAGCAATGCATTTAACGGGATTTCTGTACCCTTTCATGACTGCAATGCAACATCTTCTGTTTCTGAGACACGAATGGCGAGTTTTATGCACCCTTTGAAAGCGTTCGAAGATGCTTCCTGACAGGCCAAAGCTATATACAACATTGAACAACTAACCGCCAAAATCGTTATGCGAACAACTAACCTGTATCACAAATCGTTATGCGAACAACTAACCGCCAACAAAAATAAGCACTAAATGAAGTAATTATCAGGTCGTGGTCAACATGTACCTGTTGCACTAAACCTCTTGTCCCTTAATAAACCTCTTGATTTCGGAACTGATGAGGTTAGTTCCTCTTTGTCGTACCCAGTCTTCCCATTTTGCAATTAACTCTGGGAATTCTTCAGTTGCGTGCCCATTGGTTCTGCAGTAAGAGCACCATGGCCGCCTTCGATGAGGACGGTCTCTAGCCGAGTGACCTTTCTCATTACAGTTATAACATATGCTAGGCCCTCTTCCCCTAGTTCTTCCTCCTCTAAATTCTCCTCTGGCTCCACCTCCTCGAACTCTTCCTGGTCCCTGAGGGTTTTCATTCACCCTTAATGTTGTTCAGTCTAACCTGTCTGCAAGTGCATCCAATGTTCTACATTGATTGGTAGTATGCGTGGTAGACACACAAAACTCACAGTGTACTATGTTTGGTACTATCAAATATATCTGCATGATGGGGAACTGTCTTGGCCCATGCCCATGGATTCGACATATTTCACAATACTTGACTGTTGGTGCTGCTTGGCATCCTGGGAAAGCATGATATAGGGTGGGGTTGTGGAATGGTAGGTTCGTTGAAACTTGCGCAACTCCTCTCGTGGGTTCTGTTTGGGGTACCATCAAATTTTGAGGAGGTCACATTCCCCTTATTCACGAACATTCGTTTTCCAGATGACCTTTCGTATAACAATTGGTGCACTAAAATTGTGGTCGTCCTAGTCTGGGTATCGTCAACTCTTGAATATTTTCTATAAGCTTTGATATATGCCCTTGTAGTTGCGCCAGATTCACATCTGTTGGGGGTCTGGTCATTCTCAAGCTCCCAGGGTATCCCACCATGGCTTCAATCTTCATTTATTTTTCCAAGGCGTCTATTAACGTAGCTATCCGTTGTTGCATCCAGATCCGAGTTAGAGGCAACAACCCTTGAATGTACCACTCCCTTTGATGCTCTTCGTGGATTGGATGTGCCAACCTCCCTATGGCATATTTAAACTTCTGGTTGTATTCCTAGGCTAATTCACCTTCTCGTTGTTGAATCTCACGTAACTTAGATAGAGCATGTTGTTCTGACTGAGGTAATTTGAACTCTTCTATGAACCTTGTCCGTACATGGCCAAGTGTGAACTCTTGACCTTACATTCCTGGCACTCTTGGCTCGATACTCTTCATGTACCACTTGAGAGTGAGACCTCTCAAGGTAGTCTGGAACTCGACCAACTTATTCACATCTAGAGTCCCTTTGGATCTCTAGATTGCTTCACACAAGAACCAGTGTTGTTGAACGTCTTCATCTCCCTTACCCCAAAATTATGGGTATCGAGAAATCGAACCTCCAGTATGACCATCCATTGTTGATCTTGTTGCTCCTATCAATATGTACCCTAATGGTCCTACTTGCGATCTACCAGGGGATCCCAATATCCTCCCCATACTCACACTTCCTAGTTGTGATTGACTAATTAATTGTACTGGAACAGAACTAGCATGAGAAGGTAGTATAAAAATTACTACTTGTATAGAAGACACTTGGGGTATGGGTGATTCGGGGTTGGCACCACTGGATTTGGGGAGATTTTCTTTGATCTGGGGGTTCTCATTTGCTTCCACTACGACGATCTCTTCGGCCGGATTCCCGATCTCTCCTATTATCAGGGTTGAATCTTCTCCTTCTTCTCCAAGATTCATGTCGGCTTCTTTCTCTCTTACATATTCACCTTCTCCTTCTTGTCCAACCTCTTGGGGACTTCTTTCTCTCTGCGCTTCTCTCTCGTTTAATATTTGACTGGCCAGTCATTCTTGTCTTCTCATCTTATGAAACTCTTCCATCTGTCTTTCCTCTAATTCTTCTGATCCACCTTCTCTCTTAAACTTCTCAGACTATCTTGTTGCTTTCTTGATCTTGCCGCACCACCACTTCTCAACTATGGCGTCTCTCTTCAAGGATTTCTCATCTCTTGAGTCCATTTCTTCTTGT
This sequence comes from Picea engelmannii, assembly GCA_009831015.1. Classification (NCBI taxonomy): domain Eukaryota; kingdom Viridiplantae; phylum Streptophyta; class Pinopsida; order Pinales; family Pinaceae; genus Picea; species Picea engelmannii. Next base: position 552,618 of record ML777724.1, read on the forward strand.
TTCTGCCCCATTTTTCAAATAAACCTTCCCATTTCTCATGCCATGACTCTCACCCTGCCTCGCCCTACCCCCAGCGAGGGTGTTTACGCTGCCATATCAGTCGGGGACATAGTCAACATCTTCTCCTCCATCAAGAAAACCTTAATCCACATGGGGACTTATCTCAACAGTCTTCCCCTTGTGTCTTTCTTGAAAACCGCCTCTGCTCGCGAGAAATATTGGTGGTTCTCAGTTGCAAATTTGATGATATATCATTCTAATGTGGTGTTGACCCAGACATCAACTGCTCGCGTGACTGGACAATCCAGCCTATGAAGTGTTGCTAGCTTTCCGGTGTCCCACGCGCAAATCCTCTTGGCTCATCCCTGGAACTCTGGAGCTTCTTGGAGCCTCTTTATCCAGTGGAAAATTTCTTCCGGGAATTTAACCCAGAAAATCTCGTACTGGTCGCTCAATATTTCTGAGTAAAAGATTGCTTCGCGAGTGTTTTCTATCGATTTTCTCCTCAATTCTGCTTCTTTCCATATGAAGGCGTCACAGTTTCTTTTCTACCATTGATCAATACCAGATCTATGGATCCGCAAAAGCATTCTCCCTACAGGTTCCCTTTTACCGCAGGTCCTAGTAATAGAACCATTTTGTTGGCGCAAGATTGATCAGACCAAGGTCCTTCTCAGGTTACCAACAAAAGGTACCGTGTAGTCTAGAGCGCTGGCATTTTCATCTCCTTCGAAGAGAAGAAGTCTCACCCGAAACGCTGCTGAGATAGATAGATAGGAAAGGGTAGGGAAAAGACTTAAGAGGATCCATATAGCCTTCAGGACTCATTCCTGATCTTTCGCAAGAGACATGAACAGATCTGAAACATACATGTGCAAGAATCGAACCTATTTACGTTGCGAGCAAGCATTTAAACATCGAACCATCAAATATAACTCATAAGCCATAAGGAAATACTAAAATGAATAAGTAAACAAACAGGGACACATCATATTTGAAAATTTAGGTCCATCTTCATATTATCTTCAAAATCTTTCTCTGATTACAGACTTAGAATTACACAGTAGTGTGCTATATAGATTCTTGACTCTGGACTCCTGTCGCAAAGCTCCAATTCTCAAACTGATAGATAAAATTAATTACAAACTCAAGACTTGGCTTCACTCGACTTAAAAAAATCATCAACAACTAGTCTAACTGGGTAACAACGACGACGACAACTAATCAACCCTTTTACAATTATGTTCATCACTATATATAAGTTGGGTTGTGTCTTCCTTCTCGGCTTGCAAGATTTCTTGTTCTGTTGCAGGTGTTTGTTGCTTAGTTGGTGTTGCGTTGTCTTTCGCAACTGATTTATGTTGCTCTTTCTTGCTCTGTTGTCCATCTTCTTCTGGAGCTTGCACAAATCGTGCTCAGTCAAAACTTGCACAATTCCTTATCCCAAAAACGAAGGGCCCAACATGTACTTTTCCTCATCTTGAAAATTTATGGATCCTCCTTATCAAACCCATTCTCTCTCTTTTATGACTTTCGCCTGTTTTTATAGAACACCCCCACATGCGCTAGGGGGTTTACTTGGCCATTCTATTGATCTCCGTGTGCATCATTATTCTTTCCATGAACAAAATCTTGATCCAAAGTGGAATTTCTTCTAACATCCGCTTCCTTGGACCTTCTTTGAACTTTCTTACAGCCTCGTTAAAATAATCACTATATTCTATAGCAAACTCAATGATGTGTCCTTCCTTCACTCGAGCGAACCAAAAATCAATAGCTTGAGTCCACTTGTTATATAGAACCTTCAAGCTATCATGCTTGGTTTGATCCCAAACTATTGGCTCCACTCGTAACACAGTCGAGTTGACGTCAAACTATCTCTTTAATGATTCATGCAACAAACATGGAAATTATACGAAGAAGAGCTCATGCATATCTGATTAAAGATATATTCCTTTCCATTCCTTCACATTCACCTGCAATCCTTGTGTCTCTCGTAGGGAAAACATGTCTTCTTTCACTTATATTCAATATTGAATATCCTCTTTAGAAGGATGCCAACTCATTTTTATTTTCCCCCATCGATATCAACAAGACTTCAGGCCCTGACAACAAAATCATTTGTTGGATTTTCCTTTTTCAGTACATTCTTGCATGTGTACCATCCTTCTTAACACTAGGGATTTTTAGTCTTAGGGTTAATCCAGAGCTATCCAAAAAAACCCCAAAGCATCGGCAAATCAATCCTCGACCAAGGTCATGGGAGGTCTCATACACGATAGAGAGAGGATCATAGAGACCATAAGGTATTGTGATAAGGATGATGGTTGAAACATACAAAACATCACTGCAATTGGAATCCATGTAACTTAGGTTTGATAACCTAATAAGGACTAAGAACTGAAACTACACACACACACACATTCAACTGATTTATAATAGACACAGATTAGATTAGAACTGCCATATATTTATTACTGGAAGCATTCCATCACATCATAGATATACAATGTGTTGAACATCTTCCTATGACATCCATAGGACTTCATATCATTACTATATAAAACAATGGAAATACAACATAATGTGCCATGCACCTTGCTTTAGCACTCCGACATATCAAATACACAAGAATATATTCAAAACATCACAAGATACAACAAGCTCAGAGTGAGCTCGATACTAGTATCTAATCTAACTCATAACTCTCTAACTAGCCAAATAGCTAACCAACTAATTATCGTTCCGAGCTTAGAGCTCCCTTTTATATCTTTTAGTGTTGGGGATCATTGTCTCTTTCTTATTTTGTCCACTCACTTATATGATTGAACTGCCTCACACGCTCCTGGTGCCTTCTGACGCTCCACATAGACCCTTTGTATCAGGGTCAATCTTAAATGCCCGACCAACTCATCTTTTGGCCACCCCATGTCTTCGTATGTTGTTGTCAATAATCAATCAGGGAGATTTCTCGGTGATTCCTTTCTTGATTCTAACGGACATCTTCTTGGTTTATGATGTACACTTGGTAGTCTTTACACTAGGCACACAACTGACAGAATCTAGTCCAATGCACACTCTATGGCATTCCTCGTGTATTTCCTTGGGTGCATGTGCAATGAGAGTGCAAAACTGAACCCAAAACTTTGGGTGCCAACACTTACCCATTCTTAATTGAACCAAAAGTATTAGTTTCATGAAGTCTCTTTGTTCCACTTAGAAGGACTTCAATATCCATATCCTCTACACTATACCCGAAGAAGGAATGGATTCCTCATTTTTATCATCATCATTATCACAACATGAAAAACTCCCTATAGTAGAGGGTTGTAGATGCAACTTTATACAATTTTGTAGTGATATGTTATTTTTTCTGCAAAATATAATGCATGTGTTATTCTTTCTTGCAACAATTTAACAAGAGAAAAAAAGTTCTTGTATTTTATTTTATAAATTATGATATATGCAAAAAAAAAAACTGAAAATAAATAATAAAAACCAATAGGATCCATTTTTCACTTTTATTAACTAATGACACCCTCAAAATCATCAAATAATTCCCAACTGATGCACCCCTTTAATGTTGCCAATATGCTACATGAAAAGGGATCGAAGTATAAAATATGATACTAGGTAAAACTTTGATAGGTAAAATATGATACTAGGTAATATGGCACAAGATAGGATAGGTTCTAATTGGTTTTGTAGTGTATTCCTTCTATATTATTCCACAACTATGCAATGTTCCACCAACTCCTAAGTGCAGTTAAGGATGAAAATATTCCAAACTTAGGTAAGTTTCTTCATTTGGTTTGGAAACTAATGAATATTAGGTACAATGTGCACTTCCTCCACATGAGAATGGTCCAATGCCAAATATGTGCCTAAATATTACACCTCGATTATATGAAATTATCCCTAGAATGAATTTGTTCTCCTCAACTAGACACACTAATGGCAACACTCTTTCTTGTCTCGTAATCCTCTATGTTTTCTTTAGATCAACCATGTATCTCATACAAGAAAGCACTAATTCTAAGGTCCAAAAGTCATTTACAAAGCGATTTCATGACTTCGCGTAGCTTCCATTCCAACTAACTCTACCTAAAAATTTCACAGGTCATACTTACCACCATTCTTCATATAACCTTAAATTCTCATTAGGCAAAAGCTACCAAACAAGCTTGAAATGTAGTAAATGGTTATGAGAAGAGGAAGGTATACACTCGCACTTCCTTTAAATGATATTTTCTCTTGCTCACCACTAAACAAACCTTGAATCTAAATGTTCATCCCTACTGATATACATGGAAAATTGATCTGTAAAACCCAATATATGTAGCATAATGAACCCCCCCTAGAAATTGAAATCTACATCTTTGGAAATAAGATCATGGCATTACAAACCATTGTGAATGTTTCCACGAACCATCGTTGTTGAATGAACAAGATCAACTAAAAATAATTCCACCTCAATGTCGAAAGTATTTATGAAAAATATCTAAAGGCACCACTCAAATTTATTAAAGATAAAGAATAATATTAAAAATAATTATTCAAATACTTCACTCTCATTATGTTATTTGTTTCATTGAATATGGTAATTAGAACCATTTCCATTATTACTTATAGAATGCACCAAACCACTGATACCAATAAGGATCTCAAAATAAACCCATGTCTTTTATATAGACTAAGCACCTTCAATTTATGTACACATAAGGTCGAGCAGGGAATTAAGTTTGAAAATCGAGGAAGTACGAAGAGAAAATGGAAAACAATATAGTAGAAGAAGAAAAAATAAGGGAGATAATAGGAAAAAGAATGGAAATCAAAAGTGAACGACATATCATTCTTGGTATTTTTATGGAGATATCATGTTTCCTATATGTTATTATAATTATGCTATTATAATTAATGAATATATAAATGAAATGTAAATATTAGAGAGAGTTATGCATATTTTTTTTGTTTTTTGCTTTTTATTACTATGATGGAGCTATGGGATATTGAAGTCAAGTCATTGAACGACATATTATTCTTGGTATTTTTATGGAGATATCATGTCTCCTATATGTTATTATAATTAATGAATATATATAGATGAAATGTAAATATTAGAGAGAGTTATGCATTTTTTTTTGTGACTAGGATGGTAGCTATGGGATTATGAAATCAAGTCAATAAAGTTTTTTTTCTTACTTGTAGTTCATATAGTTCAATTGGGGATGGTTTGCATATAATCTTAATTTTTTTTCAATTGTCTCAATGCTTCTTCAATGGGATGGTCTCCATATATTTCTTGATATTTTTCTTAATTAATAAAAATTACATGTTTTTTTTGTAATTTATTCTACTTTATATTAATATGGTACAAAAAGAGTTACAGTCATGGCTTTCTAAGGTTTATCATAAAGAAAACCAAATCTCACATTTCTCTTCAAAATCATTTTCAGTTTGTCTAAACTAGTCCAATTACATTCGAAATAGCTAAAGATGCTCATAACCTCGAGTGCAACTTAATAAAATAGAAAAGCATAAAAATAGTCAAGTAAAACCTGGGTAAGATCAATATAGAGCATGATTAAGACAGAGTCGGTGTAGAAGGGCCTGGGTGGCTATAAGTCTCTGGACCTTTATCTTTTCCTATCACCTCCTATCATGTTTTGTCATCTATGATAATTAGGTTGGAGTTGGTTCCCTGGGAACCAAGAGTTCCTATTACCTCCACTGTTTCCTCCTCTTTTCCTAGATCCCAATCAAAAACCTTAAATTTGAGCCCAAAGACGACCCTACATAAGACAATGAATTTAACTTCCAACCTCCTTAATCTGTCCAACGTTTCTGGTTCCCGATGCCCATTTTTTTCCATTTCTATGGTAATAAGAATCTTAGCGAGCCAGTAGAACTTTATACCATGGGAAAAAATTGTGTCTATGGACCTAGAGAAGCCAGAGTCTGAGACCCAATCCTAAAATTCTTTATTGATTTTCTTTTTGGAGGTTTGGAAACATTCTTGCTAGACCAATCCTACTAGACCATGTACCTGTTGCTAAATGTGTTGAGGGATTCCTTAGTTAAAATGTTGTTTGGCTTGTTCAACAACCTTTTCCGCACCTGTGCTATGAGGGTAGAAATTCACTCACCCAAAGAGCAGATCCATGGACTCCCCCCTCCTCAATAAATCTTGATGTTTTTATTAAGGGGTTTCCTAAGCCACCTTATCCACCATAGCTAGCAATAGAACGCGTGGACACATGAACGTATATGCCACTCACATAGAGCTACAAGCAACCCATGACTTGCACCCTCTAAATGCCCAAGAAAATCACCTCTTTAGTGCAGCAGAGGAGAGTGTCCATTTAGTAGGATCTCGAACATAGACCAAATTATAGACCAAAGGAAAACCCAAGATAACCCACCATACCCCAAGGACCTCATGCCAAAACCTTAGAGAAACAATCACATTGAAAACATGAGACCCCCGACTTCTTGCAACACAGAAGGAACCAAAAACCCTGACGCTGATGAAACCAACAGGAAACCCAAGCCAATATGCATGCAAATGAAAATAAAGTGAATGGAAAATAACACCTAGAGAGTAGGGATATTCACTGCCCTTAGTAGCCAACAAAACAAAGTTATAGGAGGGTCTGGCCCTATGAATCCAGGGTACAAAGTCAACCAACTAGAGCTCCTTTGATTAAGAACTCTTGTGTCACCTATGCCCATCATCTCCCAAATCTGTAGCAGTCTAAATTTCTTATTACCTCATCTCCACCACCTTCTTCAATTGACACAAAGCAACGACAACTATTCCATGAAACATCATCAATGTGAGTATACTAGCCCATTACCAACCAAGGACATGAAGGCTAGGGGCATGTGTCAAGTTTATGCACTAGACATGGTAGAAGTTTCCAACATGATTTGATTACTAATAATTTATTATTATTAAAAATATTGAATAATTAAATAATTTATTAATAATTTTAATATTATTTTTAATTAATAAAAAATATTATCTTTCTTAATAATAAATATTAATTATTATAATTAATTAATTTTTTTATAATTAATACCAATTATTCCAAATAATAATAGATTAATAATATTTATTATAATTAATTTAATTTTGTTATAAGTTATACTAATTATTCCAAATAATAATAATAAATTGATAATATCATAAATTATAATCCTCATTGATAATATTATAAATGATAATAATACATGGATAATATTGCATATTATCTGATAATATTATAAATGATAATAATACATTGATAATATTGCATATTATCAATCTATATCTCTGTATACAGATTTTACCATACCAGTCAAATAGTTGGGTGGAGGGGGTTCCTTGTCCCACAATCAAGGGGGTTTCATACACCAATTTGATGTCTAGCTTGGTTGTAATCTTAAAAATAAATTATTAATCTTAGCAATTGAACTGTGGCATGTTGATAAAATCGTATTGTTTATCAAAAATTCATTTACGATAATTATGATTTACTTATTATTATTATTATTATAATATTGAAAAGTAACCCTATGTGGAAAGCTGTTCCATAAGAACCGTTTGAAGGAGCAATCTTGGCAGTTTAACTGTGGCGTGTTGATAAAGTCGTATTGTTTATCGAAAATTCATTCAGTGACAATATTTATCGTAATTACGATTTACTTCTTCACTACGCTTGAATATAGTCGGTGAAGTGCATGCGCCAGTTTATGTGAACTCTTTGGTTGAGAGTCCACTGCAAAATATATATATATATATATATATATATATATATATATATATATATATATATATATATATATATATATATATNAAAAATATATATATATATATATATATATATATATATATATATATATATATATATATATATATATATATATATATACTTTGATGGATGAAATGACACTACATAATCATCAGAATTTAGTGGAGTTCACGACATTTATCTCTTATTTGAGAGGTTCGTATAATAGAGGAGAATTACTAATGCATGGACTTGAATTTGAGAATTCCCAAAAGGATTTGAGAGTGGTTTTGTAAAAATACAAAATTAATAAACATTAAAATAACTACGTCATAAAATTTTAAATTACAAATTAGATGTGATGTGCTTTGCATATTCCAAACAAAAATATATATGTATATTAGTTGAAACTGTATTACATACTGTTTTAGGTATTATTAATATAGATTTTTTAAATAAATGTTATTTTTATTAATTTTTTATTGTTTTTTTAAATAAATAATTATATCTAATATTATAGTTTTTTTGTTACATTTAGGTATTATTAATATAGATTTTTTAAATAAATGTTATTTTTATTAATTTTTTTTATTGTTTTTTTAAATAAATAATTATATCTAATATTATAGTTTTTTGTTACATTAAAATAATTAAGTATATATTTAAAATAGATATGTCGAATTTATAATATTTATATAAATAATATTCATATAAATAATATTCATGATTAAATTAAAAAAAAATATTAAAATTTTATTAAAGATAGATTATTGCAGAGTACCAAAAAATAGATTATTGCAGAGTACCAAAAACTATGCTTTATGTTTTTATGATCATGATAATATTTTATATTTACACAAATTTGTTATTAAGTTTTTATGATCATGATATTTTATATTGACACAAATTTGTTGATGCAAACTTGAGTTCGAGATGTAGATAATTAAGAATAAAATAACTATTAAATTTTATAAAAAAAACAAAATAATTTCATTTTTTAAATAAAAAATTATACTCCATCTTATTATTCCTTTAAATATTTAAGTGAGTCTAATTTGTTTGTCTTCAACTACTAAATATTCCACACACATCTCCCAATGAAAAGTGTGTCAATTTCATAACATTCCAAACTAAGGTGGAATCCATGGCATCGGTGATACATGTTCTACTTCACTTCAAATAAACATACTAAAAATGCAAAGTGCAATTGTAGTTGTATTCTCCGCCAAATCTGTTCTGCCGTCAAATATAGTTGTCGCCATTAACGTCGTCGTCGTGAGGTTTTGACAAAATGCCAACCAGACATTACTTTCCGTCAAGGCCCGATACCCACGGAGGCAGCAATGCATTTAACGGGATTTCTGTACCCTTTCATGACTGCAATGCAACATCTTCTGTTTCTGAGACACGAATGGCGAGTTTTATGCACCCTTTGAAAGCGTTCGAAGATGCTTCCTGACAGGCCAAAGCTATATACAACATTGAACAACTAACCGCCAAAATCGTTATGCGAACAACTAACCGCCAACAAAAATAAGCACTAAATGGAGTAATCATCAGGTCGTGGTCACCATGCTGTCATCCGATCCGGTGAAGAGCAGCCCGTCGCGCTGCACGACGACGGCCTCACTGTGAGTTCCGACCGTCTCGATGCACTTGGACTCCACCAGGTTCCACACTTTCCACGGCCCGATCGTGGGATAAAWGCGCGAAGGTGTGGGAACTGCGGGAGTCCAAGCGCATCGAGACGATCGAAGCTCACAGCTGACGGGCTGCTCTTCACCGGATCGGATGATTGCAAGGTGAAGGTGTCGAGGCAAATAGAGCACCACTCGGCAAATAGAGCACCACTCTCTTTTGCAACGATCTTCTCTATATATATTGAAGGGCTTCACTTCTACAACTTTGAAAGTCACAGGTCTTTCTCACCAAACCTATAATCACTCTTTATTGACTAGTGCAATGCAAGACTAATCGACCGGAGGAATTGAATAAAATAAGAGAAATGCCAGCCTGTGTCTAGGCAAGCAGAATTTAACCTCGCCAACTACCTSGAATTGAATGTTCTTCATTAGACTCCTGTACTCCTACGCTTGAARTTTTCATTTTAAAATCCTTGCGTGGATACCATCCAKAGGAGGACAGATCGAATCTTCCCAGACGCGGTTTCGATGTGAAAAATCCCCAGGACTTTTTGATGGAACTTTAACCAAACCTCTTCCATCTTATCTTGCAAAACGCGGTATCCTCTTCCAGCTTGTACTTTCTAATGCAAGGAAACATCTTCAATCATGTGTTTGCTAACTAATAAAAAGAGTGGACTAACTGGAGTAATCTTCTTTTCTAAGTTACTTTTTCTCATTTTTTTTTGGTTGATCTGCTTTTAAATTTTTGACCAATCCAAAATTTTGATCTATTTTTTTGAGTGTTTAAACTGGTTTAAATAAGACAAAACCCTAAAATAAAATTTTTAAAATACATAAATTTTAATCCATGTAAAACTCAAATTACCCCTAAAAATTTTAGGGGTTCATGTAAATTTTTTTACCTAAAAAGCGTAACTCAAAAGAAAAAATTGCTCCATCATAAAACTTAAACCAAATATCTTAAAAATATTCGGTTGAATGTTTACGAAGTCAAACCCTAAAAAAGTACTACAATTATATTCTCAAAATGGCAGGCTTTGGTAACCGAGCGGCACTTTGGCCAATGCAATATTAATGACGATATAAATTGGATATATCCATTTCATATGTTTGGTAAGCAATCCGAGTTTTCTTCAATGCACTTTACAATACTCTCACGTATTGGTAAGCAGTCTTGAGTTTTTTTCAATGCATTATTAATGACCATATAAGTTATATATATAAACTTCACTTTTTTTTAGTCAGTATTAAATATTTTCTTTAATGCAAATCAATTATAACATAAATGGGATAGTAAAGTAGAGTTCAGTTTTCTTTAATGGAGTGTTAATGACCATATAAATTAGATATACAAACTCAACCTTGTTTTTAATGCAATATTAATGAGAATATAAATTCAATTTTGTTTTTAATGCAATATTAATGAGAATATAAATTGGATTGTGATGTATATTTCAATTTTGATTGGCTTAATAATTCAAATGATTTAGTTTAATTGGTTTATTTTTTCAAAATTAAAATGATTCAAGATAAAATTTTATAGTCAAAGTTTTTATAAATAAAGTGAAAAATTATTTGAAACAATTTTAATTGAATTTATCCACTTATTAACTTACTCCAAATCCATAAAAAATTTCTACACCCTACAATGGTAATGTAGATTTTATAGTCATCAATACTCAATGATCATTATGTATTGCTTGTATGCATTCTTACCATCATGTCATTCAAATTTTGTTCAAATAAAAAGCAATATAAAATATGGTTTTTTTTCTCTATTTAGTGAATTGTTAGTCATTTCACTTTAAACTTAATGAACATTCTTAAAATTAACACTTGTATATACTTAATATTAAGGTCTATCCACTTATTAACTTACACCAAATACATAAAAACTTTCCACATCTTACAATGGTAATGTAGATTTTATACAGTCATCAATACTCAACGTATGCATTCTTACCATCATGTCATTCAAATTTTGTTCAAATAAAAACCAATATAAAATGTGATTTTTTTTTCTCTATTTAGTGAATTGTTAGTAGTTTCACTTTAAACTTAATGAACATTCTTAAAATTAACACTTATATATACTTAATATCAATGTCTATCCACTTATTAACTTACTCCAAATACATGAAAACTTTCCACCTCTTACAATGGTAATGTAGATTTTATATAGTCATCAATACTCAACGCTCATTATGCATTTGCTTGTCTGCATTCTTACCATCATGTCATTCAAAAATGTATATCCACTTATTAACTTACTCCAAATCCATGAAAACTTTCCATGCCCTACAATGGTAATGTAGATTTTATATAGTCATCAATACTCAATGCTCATTATGTATTGCTTGTATGCATTCTTACCATCATGTCATTCAAATTTTGTTTAAATAAAAACCAATATAAAATGTGTATTTTTTTTCTCTATTTAGTGAATTGTTAGTCATTTCACTTTAAACTTAATGAACATTCTTAAAATTAACACTTATATATATATACTTAATATTAATGTCTTTCTCTTGTAACTACAAATATAATATTAGTCAGGTGACTTACTACAAGTAATAGTGCTTTGAACTTCATGTAGGAAGTTTTTGGATTCATGTGTTAGGCACCTATGTTGCATGCCTAACTCAATATACTATCCATGAAATAAAAGGAAATGCCTAGTAGTTTCCCCACAAAATTATACTTTAAAAAAACTACAAATACAATATAAATATAATTTTTCCCATGACCACAACTATACAGGTTGAGTGGGTCTAATGGTTAAGAACACATGTTTCCTCTTAAGATGTCACAAGCTCAAATCCAGAGGGGGGTACAGTATGCATACCTCTGTAGACTTTAGCAGTGAAATCGTTGCGTAGAGGGGGTACGGTATGTATACCTTCGTAGACTTTAGCAGCCAAATCGTTGTGTAGAGGGGGTCCATTGTCCCACAAACAAGGCGGTCTCATACACCAATTTGGTGTTTGGCTTGGCCATGACCTTATCCGTGAAGGTCATAACTTATCTGGCTTGGCCATGACCTTATTCGTGAAGGTTTTTGGATTCATGTGTTAGGCACCTATGTTGTGTTCCTCACTCAATATCCCATCCATGAAATAAAAGGAAATTCCTAAGAGTTTTCCCACAAAATTATCTTAAAAAAAAACTACAAATACAATATTAATATAATTTTTCCCATGACCACAAGTATACAAATTGAGTGGGTCTAATGGTTAAGAACATCTGTTTCCTCCTAAGACGTCACAAGTTCAAATCTAGAGCGGGGTACAATATGTATATGGGGGGTACGATATGTATACCTATGTAGAATTTAGCCAGATCGTTGCGTTGAGGGGGTCCCTTATCCCACAAAAAAGAGGGTCTCATACACCAATTTGGTGTCTGGCTTGGCCAAGACCTTAAGGTCATGGCCAAGTCAAACACCAAATTGGTATATGAGACCCACAAATAATATCATGGCCAAGCTAGACACCAAACTGGTTTATGAAACCCCCTTGTTAAGGTCATGGCCAAGCCAGACACCAAATTGGTGTATGAAAGCCATAAACAAGGTCATGGCAAAGCTAGACACCGAATTGGTACATGAGGTCCCCTTTTTTGTGGGACAAGAGACCCCCTCCATGCATCCATTTGACTACTAAAGTCTACAAAGGTATATATATACCCTACCCCCCTTTGAATTTGAACTTGTGATCTCTTACGAGGAAACACATGTTCTTAATCATTAGGCCCACTCTTAATCAAATACAAGGAATACTCCCTATATATGATAGGAATTGACATTAAATAAACTATTTATTAAACAAATAGAGACTTTCTTGAGTACATGCCAATCATGCTCTCTTTTGACAAGTTAGATGGAATAGAAATCTAAAAATACACACAATGAATGTATTGAGATAAATCTACAATGAATCTATATTTTCGGTAAAAAGATGAAATGTACAAAATTGAATAACCTTTATTATATGTAAATTTAATTTATTGAAACTTCCATAATTATATCAATTTTAATTTTTTCTAACATTATTTTTAGAGTATAAGGTATATGTTAGTGTTGTCAATTAGATCTATCTTGGGTGGTTGGGAGGAATGATTGTTATCCTCTCCATGTAGGTTCAATTCCTATAAGTGACAAGTTGAGATCTTAATAAGTATGTTGAACCCAATTATAGGAGTGGTGTTCGTCAAAACAATATATATTGAAAGAGGAAAAAAACAATTTAATTTGTCATGGTTTATGCATTCCATACCATTAGTTTAATACCTCTGAACTTAACTCTAAAGAAGACACATAGGATGAGAGATGACACATAAGATGAGAAATGACACATAATATATGACATAGAGTAGAATAATTATTATTAAATATAAAGTCATTCTTATAAAATTCAAATTTCCATATGTACTATGTTTCTGCCTAGATTTTGAATTTTAATTCATTCGTTTTCCATTAAAACATAATGCATACACATTATTGTTTAAATTAAAAAATTGCATTGAAGATTAACATGCATGTTCTGTTTACCTTAGAAATGATAGTGAAGTGAAATGTGCTAAATACACAAATTACAGTAAATGCACAATTTACATACAATGCATAATTAAAAACCGTTAACCCCGACCTTGCACTTAATGCACAATCTAGAATCATTAGATACAAATAGAGAATTGTTCTTGATGCAATGAAAATAAATAATTCATTATACAATCAAAATTTGTTATGTGTAAGGCATGGAGTTCTACAACTAAGGTTTGGATGAGCCGATGTCCCTACTTCTATAACTCAATGCCCAATCCAAATGAGATATAATTAAGCAGTGATAATGTATTTATTAATGTATTTATTATGCATTGAGATTATCATGTTATGGTTGGGATAATCATGTTGAAATGAAGGGTGACTCTCATCATGGAAAACAATATATTTGATAAGGATGATAATTATTTATACCATATGTTTTAGCTTTAATATGTTTTTGAATAAAGGGGATTATTATGATGATTATTTATACCATCATGTTTGAGCTTTAATATGTTTTTATTCCATGTTTTAGCTTTAATATGTTTTTGAATAAAGGGTTTTTATTCCATGTTTTAGCTTTAATATGTTTTTGAATAAAGGGGATTAGTATGATGATTATTTATATCATCATGTTTTAGCTTTAATATGTTTTTAAATAAAGGGGATTATTATTATAATAAAAATATTGTCATTCAATTATAAATATGTAATTATATAAAATATAACTATGAAAATGGCAGCCCAATTTTCATTGATGTTTAATTATAAATATGTAATTATATAAAATATAACTATGAAAATGGCAGTTCAATTTGCATTGATGTTTTATTTGATAGTTTGTGTCTCCTTACATGATTATAACTAAATACATTATGGGTTTTTTTTTAAAGTGTTTTTTTTCTTCTTCTCCTTTAATCACTCTTTGGAAATTCAAACGACTTCACATGTGAAACAATATTTTTTCATGATTTCCATATACAATATACAAATGTAAAATAATTTTAGAATCATATACAACCATTCAAACTAACGACTATGATTATTTAAAACTAATTTTTTAGAGAACTATAGTTGTGATTGCATTCTTCAATAAACTCATATAATATTAATTACCACATTTTTTAGGGTTTGATGTAAAAAAACAATTTCTATCATCTAGGAAACAAAATTAGGGAAATCCCATTATCATGGAAACATACAACACTATACTTTCCATGGGCCCAATTTTGTTTCCTAGATGATAACAATATACAACATTATCATGGAAACATACAACACTATACTTTCCATGGAAACATACAACACTATATTTTCCATTTCTTGACATCAAAAATAAGTGAAATAATCTGTAATAAAGAGATTATAACATAGATATACTATAGTCCAAATAATGCTCATACAAGTCACATAAACAACATTATAAAATGAATCACATATTAGGAAAACATATACTCATTCTCATTAACAAAAATCAGGATGCATATACATTTTTTCAAAATGCACTTTAGTTCTCTACTTTGGATTTCTATGAACACTCTACATTAACTTCTTGTATCTTAGGACTAGCAATGAACTCGCTAGCTAAACCAACTCAAAAAAAGAAACCCGATATTTTATTTACTTTACTAGTTGATTTTCTAACTTCTTTCAACTCTTCATCTTTCTTATACATCTCCTTGTGTCCATTTGTCTCTCCATCATCATTCAAATATATTTAGATCCACCTTTATCTCCTAATTTCCAATCATAAACTTTTATCTTTCCTTATAATTCTTCCTCTATTGTGTGCACTCAACATTCTCATCATTGTCATTTTCTCTCACTAACACAAACATATCATGCATGCTCATCTTTCATATTGTTGAACCATACTCAACACACCTAACTTACGATGTATACTATCCTCTATTATGTATTACTTCCATGTGCATGCTGACCATGCATGTTTCTTATTGTGCTCTTGTTCTTGTTAAAATGTTTAGACATATTTTTGTGAAAAATTCCAATTTATAAGGATTTTATTTAATTTCTAGAAAATTGTGGTGATTTTCATGTAAAATTGTTTTATCCTATAGAAATTTGTGTGAATATTCAATTTGAATTCATGAATCTTTTTTGGAAAAAAATGGAAAATTTAGTTGAATGGGAAAATTTATCCAATACAATTTCCCTTGTTCCATCCTTTCACGCTCTTAATATTGTTGGTGTTTGTGGCACTCTTTTCTCTTATTGTCATAGTCATCTACCCTACATGCATTTATGTCTTGTTCACTTTCATCACACTTGCTTATTTTTCACTTGTGTTTCGAAATGGGTCCACATAGTTACGATATGGTTTTACTGAATCTCTAGAATTGCAAATATAGAATTTGGGACCTAGAAGGGCAATTTGGGTTATATCTTAAAAATAACACTAACATATTAGAATTTAAAATTCTACAATTCAAGGTATAATAAGTGGAATTATGGGTTGTTAGACCCTAAGGATATGCATCATGGAGGTCATTACTACATTCTGTGAATTAATAGATTTCCAATGATGGTTCCATTTCACCAAAGAGAGTTTATATACAAAATATATTCCCCCAAAAGGTAATGATCGAATTGTTTTCCACGCATTTAAGTGGAAGCCATGTCAACTCACCATAATTCACACATGTGGAGATAATAATATATAATATTCCACTATATACTTATACAATCGCACTACAAGAAAACATGGCTTTACTGTCAATTTTATCATTGAAATTTAGTGTATGTTTTTCATTGTGAAGTGTTTTCCCAACACTAAAGTTGATGAAATACCAAATTTTATAATTTGCATCATTTTTTACCCCATGACTTACAATGGTGTTTATGTTGAATTTTATTAGTGCCTCCTAAAAGGATCTAGTAAATTCATTGAGTTTCTCTAATGGATCAGAAGTACCAGTTACTAATGGAACCTCTTATCAACTTTCTATGAAGTAATTATTTTGTTATGGCCTCCCTAACATATCATAAACCATACTTGATCTAAAAAATGACACGTTGATTCTGGCATGGCACCACATTTAACATTGATTAGTGTGTCATGTTTAACACTAATGATTCCTCTCAATGTTGACTTTGGTTCTAACCATAGTACCAAATTTAGCACAAAAATTCTACCAAATTCTTTTTGTTTGCATGATGAAAAATTCCACTTTAGTACCATTTTTTTCTTCCACTTTAGCACCATCTTTTGCTTCCACTTTAGCAGACATTTTTCTTTTATTATAGCTTCCACATTAATATTGAGATTTACTTCCACTTTAACATCATTAATTTCTTCTTGATCCAGAATGGATCATCGTATATTTTGTCATCTATATTAGTACTTTCTATGTGGAAAAATTGGAGGAATTGGCTTGCAGGGCACATTTTAGTGGTAGGTCCCAGTTTGGAAAATTGGGGTCTGGAACCTTCTAGAGCCATTTGAAGGAATTTGTTAGACACATAATCCTTGGGATTGCATTATTGTAATAATAATGTAAATATGAAAAGTCGTAGGTGATATGAAGAGTCATCTGTTAAGAAAGAGAAATAGTCATTATGATTGTATATAAGCACCTCTCATGTTAATGCAAATAATATTAGTGGAGTTACATTTTCTTCCAATGCTTGGCCTAACAATGGTATCAGAGCATAGGTTAACTCCATTATTTCTCTAGGTGTTTTGTTCCCCTCAATGTGAAAAACACCTTCCTATCTACTCCTCTTCCCTCTGGCACCATGATTAATTATTTTTCCATCCTTCATTTTAGTAATTACTAGGAAAAGTATTTTATCATATATTCATGCTCACACTAGTTGAAATCTTATTTTTGGTTGGTATATGAAACCCTAATTTTAACCCTAATCGTTGTTCAAACCATCCACCTCAATCTACCGCTTATGTAGCCTTTTGTCCGCCCCTCACACATAGAACCTTAGCTATGAGTACCACACGCAAAAACCTAGCTAAGAATTCCTCATGCATTATTAACGTAGACTAGACCATCAAGCTCATGTAATCATTCATCAATACAATTTCTCTCACGCTCCACAAACCCCAACGTCTACTCTCATGCAATCCCCATATGATCAAACAACAACGAATTGTATGACTTGGTGACCTAGGATCATAATCTCAATAAAGTAGTAGCAGAAGCTTGAACTCTTGCTATATTATGTAAGATATGCTATTTATTTCTTTTTGGGGGAGAATGCAGGATTATTTCCAAGATGTTATCTAACAATGATGAGCTCCATCGTAATTTCTACATTCTATTTTTTCATATTTGGAACTAAGAGTGACTCATTTTGTGGGATATGGATATTGTATATTTTAATTAGATTCTATCTAATTTTTCCAAACATTTTTCATTGTATGAAGATGAATGAAAATAACTGGTTTCTTGTAGCTTGAGATTTTAGAAATTTGTTGGCATGTTTTGAACTATGTATGTGAATTTCAATTGTTTCATTTCCATATCTTTCTCACAAGTTCTTTCTATTAGCAAAGTAGAGATTCTATGGATTCCTTGAGGTGTCGAGATCATTTTTTATACATTGAAACATAATGGGGCACATTGAATCGTAACCATTCTTGGCGCAACAAACTTGTATTCTTGGTGCAATATCATTACCAGTAATTTATTGCTACGTGTGTGTGAAGGTAGAAGAAAATGAATTATCGCATATCCGTTGTTGGAGTGGTGTTGAATGACAAAAAAAACTACATAGAATGGTATCGGAAGATCAAAAGCACACTAATCTTCAATGACTCGTGGAGAGGCATTTGTGAAGTAGAAGCACTCCCTGACATAATCGATGATGAAGAAGTAGAATCATGCTTTGAATATGTTGCCTCATAATCAAATTCGAAGAGTAGTATACTATGCAATAGACCACTCATTCCAACATCAAACAAAGACCATGCCATATGGGAGGAAAAAAACCAAAAGGAATATGATGTGATCTCTGCGACAATAAGTGAAGAGGTGAGCCGTCATATTGCTTCTATTAAATCCTCCTACAACAATTTGAAGAGATTGAATGAATTGTATGACATACACTCTGAACTAGAACTCATACAACTAATGGTGAATCTCTTCAACCTAGATTTGAATAATGATGACCCTATGGCTTTAGCTTAAGAAATCAAATCGATAATGCATGGCATTGAGGCCACAAGAGTGAATATAGATCTACCTCTCACAACCTTCATTAAGTCCCTCTACCCTACATATTATCATGAACTTGAATTGTTACAATTATGTGGTCAAATGAAATCCATCATATTTGACAAGTTGGTGGAAAAAGTTGCAGAACATGAGAAATCCTTTGGAAAGAAGTTATCTCCTTCAACTGATGAGACCATGTACCTTGCTCAGAAAGATAATATTAAACCACATGATTCTTCCACAGGATAAAGCAATAGAAAAGGAAATGGAAGAAATACTTTGAGAGACATGGGGTAGACACAACCAAGGTGATACATCCAATATTCATTGTACTCGTTGAAAAAAGAAAGGGTCATATGAAGCAGTTGACTCCATAGTTCCATGGGATAAGATCAAAGAATAAAAACATAATACGAAAAATGAAAAAGATAAAACTTCAAAACCAACAAAAGGTAATCCACCTGAATCTTCCCATTACATTGTTTCCCATTACAATATACGAGTAACCAAAGATTTATTTAACACTTCATATACTCCTTGGAAATATGCATGACTTATTGACATCGGTTCAACCTCCCACATGACATTCCAAAGAGACTTATTTCAATAATTCAATGACAATGTAGATGGAATGGTGTATTTTATAGATATGTTGAGTCTCAAACCTTCGAGAATGGGCACCATCAGACTTAATTTTCCTATATTCCCATATTTTCTTCTGCATAATATGTTCTATCTTCCTGAGCTGCAAAGGAGCTTTCTATCCCTTGTGCACATCCGACAACAAGGCCACTCTATTCATATGATCAGTGGCAAAGTTGAAATACAAAATGATTCTGACAACATGGTTGTTATGACCAGAATGGAAGATGAAGACTGTTGAAGTTGAATGGGACATATGTCCATACACAAAATGTTGCATACCTCTCTCATCACAGTGAAGGTATAATGTCATCTAGTCTTTTGTGGCATGCTAAATTTGGCCATATTAATTATGACAGTCTTTGTTTGTTGAGAAAGAATGGTATTTTTGGTTTTCCTACTATTCCTAGGAAATTGGAGCAATGTGATGCTTGTATCCTTGGAAATCATAACAAACGACCATTTCATGATTCTACTTCTAGACCATGTAGAAAAATTGAATTGATTCATTCTGATTTGTATGACTCTATGCCCATTCCTTTGGAAAATGGAAATAAACACATCATGTATTTTATTGATGATTACATCAGGATGTGTTGGGTGTACTTCTTGAAAGATAAATCATAAGATTTTGAAACATTTAATTTTTTTTAGGTATGGATTAAAAATGAAGTATAGTCATGTATTGGCTCTCTTCGCATTGATAATGTAAAATAATATACATCTAATGAATTTTAAATCTACCTTTTCCAACATGGGATCAAGCATCAAACCATAGTTCCATAAAATCCTCAACATAACGATGTAGCTAAAAGAATGAATATGACACTCATAAATATTGTTTGTTCCATGATGTTTTACAATAATGTAAAATTGATGTTTTGGACTCATGCATTTATATGTGTAGTTTATGTGAAAAACATGTTTCTGTATCATTCTCTTAAGAACAAGACTCCTTATGAAATGTGGTATGGCCGCATTCCTTCGGTTAGGCATCTTAGGGACTTTGGTTCCACTTTATATGACTTGATTCCTAAAGAGAAAAGAAGAAATATCGATGCAAGGAGTCGAAAGTGCATCTTCTTGGGGTACTCAAATACCACTAAGAGACATCATCTTTAAGATGAGACAAATAAGAAATTCATCCTTTCCAGAGATGTGTTCTTTCTTGAATCCTCCAAGAAAGACAAAACCGTTGAGAGGCAACTTGATCATCTGGATAGATTCACTCATGTAAAGACATATCATGAATTTGATGATGAGATTCCACATATTGAAGGGGGGGATACCTATATTGGTTCAATCTATAGAATCTCCTTTTGAAGAACCATCTTCCCCACATGAAGAAGTTCCCACCACTTCATTAGAACTTGAAGTTCATTTGGATGATGTGATCGAGAGGATTAAAAAGACCAGGCTTAAAGAGAACTCAACACCATCTCACTCAACTGAGCAACTTATACCATTTCATAAACATCCACCAAAATGGCTCACAAAAACACTTGAAAGTGTTAATCCTAATGAGGTTGGAAATATAGGAACTAGAATTTCCTCAAGACAAGATTGAGGTAATGAAGATAATTCAAACTTAGGTGATGTAGATGACATGGGCGTTTCATATGATTGTGAGTTGATTTTATCTACTAACCTTGAACCGACTTCCTTTAAAGAATCCACTTATCA
>ML777724.1:608184-644843 GCA_009831015.1 Picea engelmannii
TTTCAAGCCCTATCAGGCTTCTGGATCCGATTTCGGATCACACCTCCCCACAAAAAGACCTTTTGGTCCCCAAAAGGTTACTGACTAGTCAACAAGCTCGGGATAGGCCACCCGGCTTGTCCTCTGTCTCTGAACTCTGTCCTAATCGCTGCTCCATTTTCCTCCGGAGTGATCACTTGTTGAGTAAGTCATAAGTGGTGGAGACCGCTTGCTGTCAGTTAATACTTCCACTTACACTATCCTTCCACTGTAGTATATTGACGGTCAAGAATTCTCCCGAAGTGATCTTCAGATCGGACGTTTTGTGTCCACTTCGGGACTTCAACATTCGGGACTTCGGGACTTTGGGCAAGTGCTAGTGGTAAAAACTCCCGAAGTAAAAATCTCGGAGTGACGTAACTTACTTACGTCACTTGATGACATGTCATTATCCAAGTAGCTTCCATGTGTCACTCAGATACATGATTTGCACGTACCTGAAATATTGATTCAACTTAACACTTGTCATTGTCTGATTGAGCCATGTTTCCTTGTTGACGTGGTCTACCAACTTGGTCTGCCACATGTCCTTGTAGACGTGGTTCTCCTTGATCTAATGGTCATTGCATTTTCTCGAGATCCGATGGTCCTTATTCATTTTGTATTTCGGGCTTCTGGTAATTTGACTTTCAAGTTGCCAATTCTCCTGAAGTGAGATTCCCCGAACAGTAGCCTCCTCACAAATTTTGACGTGAACCAAATGTTTTTCGTCGATCATGTTCTTAGATCGATGTATCGATCTATCTTTAGTGATTCTCTTCTAGTTTATCATGTCCTTCCACTTAGAATGATCCAACGATTTTCAGGTATTCGGTTGAAGGTCCTTTGGATCGGTGATCCAACGAACACTGTAGCTCTTCCTCCTGAGCTTTCTCGCCTTCTGCTTCACCTTCTGTTCTTTTCATCGATGACAATCACACTCTTCCTATAAACATGCCAACAATATCCCCCTTTGGAATTTATGACAACCCTGAAAGGCTGCACTATTCTGCTTAGACCTCCAACTATAGTATCCAGACAACACCTTTTCTCCCCCTTTGACATCAATGTCAAAGAAAACATGCTCCCCCTGAGTTGTTACAGTACTTTTCAGAGGTATAATATATTAAACCAACACATACTCCCCCTAACAGTATGGACTCTCTTAGGTGAGAGAAGGGATGACACCCAACTTCTGATGAAGATATTCAAATGGTGTCATGGCTAGGGGTTTAGTAAAGATGTCTGCAATTTGTTTTGTGGTTGGAATATAATGCAACTGAACAACTCTGTTTGTAACATGTTCCTTGGGAAAATTATATTTTATTGGTATATGCTTAGTCTTTTAATGAAGAACAAGATTCTTGGAGACACTAATGGCACTTGTGTTATCACAGTGAAGTGGAATTGGATCAGTGAAAGTTACCTTCAAATCTGCAAGGGTTTGTATCATCCATAAAATTTGAGTGCAGCAAGTAGCAGCGGAAATGTACTTTGCCTCTATAGTTGATAATGAAATAGATCCCTGCTTCTTACTAAGCCATGCTACTAACGAATCACCTAAGAAGAATGCACCTCCACTGGTGCTCTTTCTCTCATCTAAACAATTTTCCCAATCAACATCTGAATATGCAGTTAATTGAAAATTATGATTTCTAGGATACCAAAGACCATAAGTCATTGTACCCTTCAAATATTTGAATATCCTCTTGAAAGATGCTAAATGACTTTGTTTAGGAGCAGACTGATAATGACCTACCATTCCAACAACTTGCATTATATCAGGACGGGATGTTGTGATGTACAAAAGACTGCCTATCATTGATCGATGTGTTCTTTGATCAACATCAGGTGAAATATCATCTTTACTGATCTTGCAACCAACCACCATAGGTGTACTAATAGGTGTAGAATCTTCCATTTGAAACCTTTTCAACATTTCTCTTAGATATTTCTCCTGAGAAAGAAATATTCCTTCAGACCTCTGAGTAATTCGCAGACCAAGAAATAATGACAGTTCCCTTATCATAGACATTTCAATTTCAGACTGCATGGAAGAAACAAACCACCAATGAAGCATTATTACTTTCGAAGATGATGTCATCTACATAGACCAACACAATAAGCAAATCATTGTCCTCTGTTTTGATATATAGGTTGCAGTCAACTGTTCCTCTCTTGAACCCTTTGTCTAGAAGATACTTATCCAATCTGTAATGCTAGGCACAAGGAGCTTGTTTCAACCCATATAAGGATTTCTTCAGCTTTCAGACAAAGTCAGGGTTATCTGACAATTGGAAACCTTCTGGTTGTTCCATATAGACTTCTTCTTTTAGATCTCCATTTAGAAAATATGACTTGACATCCATTTGATAGAATTTAAACTTCGTATTACATTCATAGGCAAGAAACATTCTGATGGCTTCCAATCTTGCCACTGGTGCAAAGGTTTCATCAAAATCGCGTCCTTCAATCTGTGCATAGCCCTTACAGACCAATCTTGCCTTGTTCCTGACAACTTGTCCCTTCTCATTCAATTTATTCTTAAAGACCCATTTGGAACCTATGACATTTTTACCTTCTGGTCTAGGAACCGTCTCCCAAGTATTGTTTTTCTCAATCTGGTCAAGTTCATCATTTACGGATTTAACCCAATGGTCATCTTCGTTGGCTGCATTAAAATCTTTAGGTTCAAGCAAAGATAGAAAGGAAATTTGAGATTGTTCTAAGACATTATTCAATTTCTTTCTTGTCCGAACTCCTTGTTTTAGATGACAAACTATCTGATGTTCAGGATGATTCTTCCTAATAACTAGGGATGATTTTAAGGATGGAAATTTATTTTAAAATGTAGAAACCTTAGCGAATCTTACTAATCCTTCATATACCAACTATAAATGTTTGGCGATATTTTTGTAAAAATATTCAAATTTATAAGGATTTTATATAGTTTGTATAAAATTTTGGCGATTTTTGAGGTAAAACAATTTTATCCTATAAGATTTGGGTGAATCATTTTTAGAATAGAGAATAGTTTTTGGGGAAAAACTATGGAAAATTAKCCCATGAGCGAAATTTAGCCCCTCAAATCATCCATGATAAATAACTCTGGAGGGTATCTTTGTCTTGATCTCCTGGTTTGAGTCCTGCAGAGTATTTGTATCTAAATCAGAGTCTTCTCCTTCTGATTCTTGGACCTGTTCATCTTCATCTTCAATTGTGTCCTCTATAACAGACTCAATATTGCTCACTTCCCTTACTGGGACTCCTTCATCAACCTTTAAATCAATGCAATCAACTAATTTATAAAATCTTTTATTAAAACATCTATATCCTTTACCATTGGTAGCATAGCCTAAGAAGATGCCTTCATCAACCCTGTCATCATACTTGCCAATATTTTCATTATTATTCTTTATGTAACACTTACTCCCAAAGACTTTGAAGTGTTTGATTGAAGCAGGTCTTCCATACCACAGTTCATAAGGTGTCTTGTCACTGTGTGGTATGAGGTAGGATTTGTTAAGAATATGGACTATTGTGTGTATTGATTCTACCCAGTAGGTTTGATCAATGTTCTTCTCAATCATCATTGACCTGGCCATTTGCTGAACTGTTCTGTTTTTCCTCTCAACTACTCCATTTTACTATGGAGTTTCTGGGATTGTGTATTCTCTCTTGATCCCATGTTTATCACAGAATTCCTTGAAATCACTTGACATAAATTCTCCTCCTCTGTCTGATCTTAGTGCCTTTAACCTGTTTCCATCTTGATTCTCAGTTAAAGCCTCAAATATTTTAAATTTTTCAAATGCTTTAGCTTTTTGTTTGAGAAAAGCAACCCAAGTGAGTCTGGAGTAATCATCAATGATCAACATGAAGTAGTTTTCCTTCCCTGTGCCTTCCTGTCTTGATGTTCCACATAGATCCATATGAACTAATTGGACTGGTTTCTCTATTGAAGTAGAGCTCTTGGATTTAAACTGTGTCCTGGTTAGCTTTCCTACTTGGCAGGGTTTACACACAGAATCTTGTGGATTTGATATTCTTGGAAGATCTTTCACTGCCTCAAGATTTTTGAGCTTGATTAAGTGGTGAAAGTTTAGATGTCCAAGTCTCCTATGCCATAACCATATTTCATCATGTTCGCTTAGATGACACTCTTCTCTATCTTCTTTCAGCACATATACATTATTATCTCTCCTTTTGTCTTTATCCACCACTTGTCCTGAGTTTACAGACTTTATCTTACAATATTTGGAAGTGGACACCACTTCACATCCTCTGTCACACATTTGACTTACACTGAGAAAATTATGTTTCAACCCATCTACAAGTAGAACATCCTGGGATTTTCCTTTGCCATTACTCAAACTCACCATCCCTTTACCCTTGATTTTACATGGTTCATCATTTCCAACGGTCACATTTTCCGTTTTGCTTTTACTTATAGACATAACCTTATCCTTGTCTCCATTCATGTGCTTGGAACATCCAATGTCTATATAACAGGGGTCTTTTTTTTTTGAGATGAAATTACTAGGCCACATTTTTCACTATCTTTATTTTTCTAGGTGTTGACATTTATAACTAAGGGTTTTATCCTTGGATATGCTTTTTAATTATTCAGATGACCGTTTGCATCTTTGTGGCCGCAGTTATGAAAATTATGACATTCGAGCTCATTGTTCAATAGGTCAAAGTGATTGGTGCAACTTTTTCTACTCATTGTTTGTTTAGTTCTATTTTGCAAAGATTGTTTATTTCTTGATCTCCTCAGTTGCATGTCTCTAAACTTAATTTGACAATTTGCAATATTATGGCCAAAATTAAGGTAGTAAAAACAGTAACCATGGAAGAAATTTTGGTACCTAAAGGATGGCCTTCTTCTTGGCATTTGTTGCTCCATATTTTGATATCTTTGTTTTTTATCAGGGATCATCTTGTATTTACTATCTTTTGGTGGCATAATAATCACATGGTCTGATTGTCTGTTTACTTGGAACTTGATCATCTTTACTGGCTCTTTGCTGCT
Organism: Picea engelmannii; assembly: GCA_009831015.1. Classification (NCBI taxonomy): domain Eukaryota; kingdom Viridiplantae; phylum Streptophyta; class Pinopsida; order Pinales; family Pinaceae; genus Picea; species Picea engelmannii. Next base: position 613,238 of record ML777724.1, read on the forward strand.
TGAACCACTTACATAGCCTAAACCAGTATTCAACAAAGGAGATCTCTATTTTCTGAGAATGTCGTTTAGTTCTGCTGAGGCTTTAATGCTTGGAAGATTTTGGAGATACAACTCTTTAAACTTCTCCATCTCTTTTCTGGTTTTTACTACCTCTTCTTCCAAGGATTCACATCTTGCCTTCTTCTCTGATAACTGTTGTTTCATAATGTCCTCTATTTTCTTTGCCTCTTCTAATTCCACTTTTAGTAGGGCAAAGTGTTCATCATGTTTTTAACGTCTTTCTCGAACTGTATCAGCGATTGTTTTTGCTTTTTCTTCTTAAATACGAGTCTAGCAATTTCTTCTAGGGCACTGATCAGTTCTCCTTCCAAGTCAACCACAACTTCTTCATAATTAACATCACTTCTTGTTATTTTATAATCATCATCCTCTTTTTCCATAAGCATAAATTCATTAACCTTATCTTCACAAGAAGAATCACTATCTGTGTCTCCTGAAGAGTCATCATTGTTTACACATAAACTTTTCTTTTTACCAAATCTCTTGGATTTGTACTTCTCTTCAGCTTCATAGTTCTGGTCCTTCTTCTTATGTGGACACTTAGATGCAAAGTGACCTATCTTTCCACAGTTAAAACATTTGAAGGGAAACTTTCCTTGGTACTTGCCTGATCCTTTCTTTACTCTTCTCATGAATTTTGCTTCCATTTCATCAAATTCAGAATCCTCATTCTTATCTTCTTTAAATGATGATTCTATAGAGGTGGGTTTATATTTACCTATCCTCATTTCATAAGCAGTCAGAGTTCCTAGGAGTTGGTCAATAGGAATAATTTGAAGATCATTTAGTTCTTCTATTGTAGAAACTTTTGGATTAAATCTATCAGGGAGAGATCTTAAAATATTCTGAACTAAAGAGGCTTCCTCAATTTTTTCACCAAGTCCTTTCATTGCATTTACTAGTTCTTCAACGCTCAGAAAGTACTTCCCAATAGCTTCATCCTCTTTCATCTTTAGCTTTTCAAACTGTAATTTGTAGGTTTGAAGCTTGGCATCCTTTACCTTCTCATTACCTTCATAGCTGCTAATGAGTTTGTCCCACATTTATTTGGTAGATTCTATGTGCATAACTTTTACAAATTCTTCTTTTGCAAGCCCACTCAGAATATCATTCATATCCTTAGCGTTGAAGATGAACTCTAGATTATCATCCTTAGAATCTAGTACAAATGGCTTTACATAACCAGTCTCTACCACATCCCATAAATCTACACCTAAAGCCATTATGTAGGTTATCATCCTAACTTTACAGAAGACAAATTTTGTTCTATTGAATAGGGGGGCCTTATTGGTTTAAGTTCCTTCATGGCTAGTCGTTTTCAAGATATAGGATCTACCATTAGATAAAAGGAACCAGATCTAATACCAATTGTTAGACAGCTGAGAAGGTGAGGGGTGAATCAGTTGTTATTGTGCTTAAACAATTATATCCATTTTAAACTCATTACATAACACTCAATGATGATCAAAATAATTTAGGGAAGTAAGAAATAGATTATTCAACATCAATCACACACATGAAGTATACAGAGGCATATATTCCTAAGGAAACCCATAAAGGGAGAAAACCTCTTCTTCTTAATATGATAAGTAGTCTTTATTTTCTGTACATTATCATTCTTATGAGCACCAACTCTTTGTGAGGCTATCACCTCTGTTTTACAAGCTGCAACTTGCTGGGTGCACCAACTCCTTGGTTTCTCTAGCACCCACTAGAAGGAAGAACCAAATCCCTGAGTGTTCCAGCACCAACTGTTACACATCAAACTACTCATTTCAATGATGACCTATTTTCATCATTACAAGTGTCGCAAGTGTCACAGACATCATACATTCATCTTGCCTATGTTGTGTCTCAAACGACATCACAAAGAACACTTGAAGATACCCTCAGAGACTGGTTAAAGAAGGAGAAATCATTTCACAAAGAGTACAAATCCTTTTCCTTGAGAAAGACCACTTAAAAATGAATTTTGAAGGGAAGTGCTCTCCTACCCACTAGCAGGGAGTGCTAGCGCTCCTTGCCATCCTTTGGGGGAGTGTTGTAGCACTCTGTGCACCATTCTTGGGAAGCACTAGGATTTTTTGAGGAAATCTTGGGCATCACTCCCCTACCTACTAGCAGGGAGTGCTAGTGCTCCTTGATCTCCTTTGGCGGAGCGTTGTAGCTCTCTATGCACCATTCTGGGGGAGTGTTATGCTATTGAGAAAATCAAGGGAATATCCCCCTTATCTCTGAAATCAGTTGGATTTGAACCTAAGGTCAAGGATGGATCTTAGGGAGGATCCACAATTGATGGAGAAATATCCTCAACCTATCCCAAGAATATATAAGGTGGTTAGGCGTCTCCAAGCTTATATAAGGAGGCCTTCTCATTTGAGGAAAAAGGGAGAAATTGAGAAATACCTAACTTATGATCTCATAAGGAAAGAGACATTGGAGGTATAAAACTTATGATCTCATAAGGGAGATAATCAGTGAAGCATAGTCATTTTGTTTGTGGATCATTTGAGCAAGAGGTTGGACAAGGAGAGATGGAAGAGGCTGTTGTAGCTTCATCAAAGGTTTGTAAGTATCTCTATTGAGTTCTCATTAATACACGTGCTTGGCATGTTTCCTTCAATATTGTGTATACCTACATGAAATTGTCTTTAATGGATAGATCTAGTTTCAAACTAATCGTATTAGAATAGGAAGCATGCTTTGTTTTTGATTGGATTGCAGGACTTGTTGAAGAGCTTGAGGATCAGAGCTCAACTTGGACTCAACAAGGACAAACATCGTAAAAAGGTACATCTTCTTCCTCTTCTCTATAGATTAGCTTAGCTAGGTTTAAAGGGATGTGAGTGATCAAAGTTAGCACCTTTTTGTCTTGGTCTTAGAAGTATAGGATCCAAGAGGGATTTCACCTGTCCGCAGGGGGATTTTCCTATAACAGAAATTGGCGACTCTGCTGGGGACCGAAGATTTCAGTTTTGGTTTCCTTCCTTGGTATTTTTTTAGCCTTTGCTCACTTTTAGATATTATTCATGCTGTGTTTTTTATTCTTAGATGTGTTGTTGGCTATTGATTTTATCTCATCCACACTGAATTTTAGATTTTTCTTGAGTTTTTTGAGTTCTGGGCAAGTTTTTGTTCTTCCGAGAGACCAGCGTTCCCCTGCCTCTACAACCAGAGTGTTGCAGGCTCCCATAGAGAGCTGCAACACTCTGGTGCCCTTGACACCAGAGCACTGGTATTTTTCTGCTAAAAAACCTTTTGGGAGTTGATCTTTGAGTTTAATGTTTTGTTGATCCATCTGCTCAGGGTTATCACCATCTCATTGTGTCTTTGTTTTGGCCTCCAACATTTTGATTTCTAATAATTGATGATGTTTTTTTTGGATTTTTGACATCTTCCTTCCTTACATTGAGTCATTCTTCTTCTTTGATATTTGGAGCCGATCTACTGCTTTTTTCATTTATCTGATTGAATGAAATTTGTTGTAAGGAAATTCAAAGATCTATCCACTGTTCCATTTGATCTTTGAGGTCATTTTTCCCAAGAAATTCCTATTGTATTTACTTAGATTTTCCCACATTTCATATCACTTTTACTATTTTTTGATCATCCATTAGCCGTCTCCTACCTTAACTAGCAATTTCACTAATTTGTATGCATTATGGGTGAGTTTTTTGCATTTTTTGGCTCCTTTTTCTGAGATTCTGGGAGGACTAGAGCCCCACCTAGGCCATACCAGAGTGCTAATCTCTGGCTAGTGCTCCCCTATAGTGTTTTAGGGAGCGTTTCAATGCTCTGTACCCTTGAGACAGGGAGCACTAGTCTCTTTTTTGGGAGTTTTCTGCCTTCTTCTGCTCAATCTTTTGCAACCTCTTTTGCAGAGGTCTTTACCCAAAGTCCGTGGTTGGTTCATAAAGTTGTTTGGATTGGTTTTTGATGCTTATCACTCCCTATTGTCTTGATTGGATCTTGAAACCTTGTTCAGAAATGTGAAATTGCCTTTTGTCGGGACGGTTTTGAGAGATTCCTCTTTCTCCCTGTCTTTTCTTGGATTCTTCTTTGCATTTTCTTGTGTTCCTTGAATTCTTGATTGGTTGTAGAATCCTTGATTGTGCTCTTGTCAGAACAAGTTTCTACTTGTTTTCTTTCATACCTCACTGCCTTGAGTGCATGCTTTGTTTGTATCCTTTTTTGCTTCGTGTCTTTTGCATCTGCATAAGACTCTTTCTCCTGATTGATAGTAGTAGAGCATCAAAGGATTTGTATTTAATTTATTTATACATTAGAATCAAACAAAGAATATAGATGCATTCTTTCTTTTGGGTAGTGAAACTAGCTTGCATTTGAAGTAGTGAAATTGCATGGTTTTTGGCATTTTTTAGTCTTAAAATCTTAAAAATTTTCCCCCTCATGGCCCGGAGGGGGGGGCAAGAATTGTGTATTGGTGTACAGTCTCTTTGGATAATTTATTGAAGATCTTGACATTGATCAGTTTGATAAAAATTTTGGGACTTTATGCATTTGGGAATGATAAAAGTTTTCTCCTTCTCGTAATATAGCTTTCATCGAAGTGAAATATTTGCATTTTCATTTCTTTGCATTGTTTAGAGTCGGTCAAAACATCATTTAGTCCACTCCATGTTCCTCTTGAGTAAAAAAAAACCTTAAAATCAAGCGCTAAACTAAAATTTATCAGACATTTTTACATTTTTTGTTAGAAAACCTACATTAGCTTAAGGTGTAGGGATTTGGAATAGGTTGAAAGGATAACTTTCCAAAGCTGTAAAAAAAACTTAGCATCTTGCGATAGGGAGATAAAATCCAATTTTTGTATAAGCTTACTGGGATCCCCCTCTCACATAGGGGTTACACACGAGGTCAAGTTGGGGAGAGTTACAAAGATTATACCTTCGTGGTTTAACCATTTGTAGTAGTCAGATCGTATATTGGGGGTTATTCTTGAGGTTCAACTGTCTTCATTTGGTCTCAGGGCTTTGTGAACTCTGAATCCGTTTGGGGTCCTCTGGAGTTATATCGATCCACTTGTCCTCAATTCTCTTGAAGGATTTCAGACTTGTTCTCCTACCCATACGTTCGGAATAGACTGTCGATTGTACCCACTCAGGGGCTGACTGCAAGTTGGTTACCTTAGTAGCCATAGTCTTCAGGGTCTTGCACAAGGTGACGGTGAAGGGAAGTCTCACTATACCTAGAACAGACGCTGGTCAAAATCACTCGGGATCCTTGGAGGGTAAATCCACAATTACTACATGGAAGCTTGCACCAAGGCGTAAGTCCATTAAGCAGGTCGCCAACGTAACTAATCCACCCGCTTGATCCCAGCCCCTTCCTATATTGATCTTGCGACGTTGGATTTCATCACCAACTAGTGGTTTCATTGTGGGAATTTGTTTTTGATTGTTTGCTTCTTAGATTCATAGCGTGTGTTGTCTTTTTTACTTAGTGGACCTTAGGTCAAGTCAGTGTTAATGGCTTCAACTCCTGGGAGTACCAATAGAGGATCCCCTTGTCCCGGGGAACCTTTCACCTTTCTTTCTTTTGGAAACATTGGTCCTCCATAAATTGCCACACTGAGTCTTCCAGGACTCACCATTGGATTACCGGTTTGGTTGTTCCCCACTCCGGTGATCTCAAATATTCCTAGTGCTTCAACTGCACCTAATGCTTCAGATGTAAGTACACCACCCACACATCAACCTCATGTCGAATTTTCTCCTTCTTCACCCATTAAGTCTCCTTCCCTTTCTCCTTATTCTCCTAGTGAAATCTCTAAAGAAAGTAGCCAGGTTGATAAGAAGAAGAAGAAACGAAAAGAGAAGAAGAAGAAGAACCTGAAAAGGACCAAGCCTCCAACCATATCAGATATTGGATCTAAGCAACCAGCTGCTCTTAATCATACTGGGAGTGTTGATGAGGTCGACAAGATTAAAACGAAGAATCTGAAACCCAAATTCCCTTGCAGTCTTTGTAAGGGTGACCACTTTCTGCGGGATTTCCCTGGTCTTCCCAAGGTATTATAAATGTGGTCCTCCACATCATCGGCCTTTGCTAGACATGTTGGTGATGCCCCGTTAACTAGTGACATTAAGGTTGGTAAGAAGAAGACAACTGCCAAATTTCCTTATATGTTATATGAAGGTGATCATTATTCTCACCTTTGTCCTCATATGGATGAGGCTTCTTCTCTTTTGGAAAAGATTCAACTCCCAACTGGTTATCATAAGATTTCCCCCAACCCATTGTTAGTTGATGGAATGGTCAATCCGGTTCCATCCCCGATAATTCTGGTTGATCAGGTGGTCAATCTAGTTTCATCCTCAGTTGAACCACTAACCAAAGTAGCTGATCCAGTTCTGTCATCGATCAACCTCACTTTTCATCTGAAAAGTGAAACCCAAGTGATTGATCCAGTCCCATCATTTGTCAGTCCCACCCTTCATCTGAAGAGTGCCAACATGGTCAATCCCACTCCTCCTCTGACGAGTGCCAAAGTGGTTGCTACGGTCCCTTCATAGGTCAGTTCGGTTTATCATGTCGTCAATCTGGTCATGTCCTTAGTTGAACCATTTGATAAAGTGGTTGATCCGATCCCATCTTCGGTCGATCCCTCTCTCCCGTTAGAGAGTGAAACCCAAGCGGTCGATCCGTTTCCACCTATTGACCCCATTCTCCCCTTGGAGAATGAAACCCAAGTGGTCGATTTGATGTCATTATCAATCGATCCTGCTCTCCCACTAGAGAGTAAACCTGATTCTACCCACGTTTTTCTCATTGATACAGAATATATCGTGCTGGGGGGAATTCCTCCTTCTCCCATGAAACCCCCTCCATGTAATGAGGCCATCCTTTTTTATTGGGGTGTGCTAACTGGACCTCATCTTCCCTCTCACATTCCTTTCAATATTACAATACAGATTTGTGGTCGTGACGTTCCTCATGCGCTGATAGATGAAGGTTCGTCTGTTAGTATTTTGTCCTCTATTTCTTGGAAAGCTTTGGGATAACCTCAGCTTGTGCCAGTTACCCAGAATCTGTTCAATTTTAATAGAATAACAAGTCACCCTCTAGGGATCCTTCCCCAGTTTCATGTAACTTTGGGAGGGAAAACTGTCTTTATTGATGTTATGGTAGTCTAGGACCCCTTGGATTTCGATTTAGTCCTTGGGCGAGATTATGTCTATGCCATGAAAGCTATTGTGTCCACTATTTTTCATGTGATATCTTTCCCTCATGATGGAAGAATGGTGACTATTGATCAATATTCGTTTGTTGGCCACGACTTGACCATAAACTCAATGAACTCCCTAAACAGTTCTTATATGCTGACGGTATTGCCCCCGCCACAGGTCAATTATGTGGCATTGTCTCCCATGACTTCAACTATCGATGAATATGAGCCTCTCATTGTACACTCAATCTCTTATGACTTGGATCCAGTAGTTGACATGGTGATCTCTTCGGTAGGGTATTTAGAGCATGATCTCCTTACTCCTGACACGACCCTCGACATGTGTTCCTTCTAGAGCATTGTTCTTCCATCCAGTGAAGATCTCTTGGAAGCCATGACCGAGTTTTGTCCCTTGACATGGTTTCCTTCCAAAGAATTATCCTCTTGGAAGCCATGATCAAGAAGAGTCCACGAGCATAGTTTTTATTCTCTGTGGCAGGCTCGTTAAAAAATGAAACAAAGGCCTTGAGCATAGTTTTCCTCTCTATAGCAAGATCATTAAAAAATCAAACATAAATCTGGGGATTGAACCCGGAGCCCTGAGCATAGTTCTTTTCCTATGTCAAGATCGTTAAATAATGAAACAGTCACCTCTCCCATTGATTCGATTCTTTTCACCAGATCTCGTAGATGTTCGAGTCTTTCTTTAGGTCTCGTATTTGAACCTTCATTTCATCCACCCTTATCATTTTTCTCCATCCAGTACAGAAATTGGTGACAACCTCAAATTCAGTGAATGAACTGAAGCTTGGGGGGGCATGTCTCCAGCCTTTGATTATCATTATGGAGTTAAGCTGCTAGATTTTCAAGCTGGGGATAGAGTATGAACCATCCATGGGTATCCCTACCTTTGGAAATTACGTTGGGAATTTACAAGCATAGTTTAATTTTATTTCAAGATTGTGTAAAAATGAAACCAATACCGAGCTTAGTCTTTGTTCTTTCTCATGCTCGTAAATACATGAGAACGCAACTCAGTAAACTTTTATCACTTTTTCAGACTCGCATGGATACATGAAAAAGGAACCCCCTGGAGTCGTCTTTAATCTCTTTTCATACTCTCTAAACATGAAAAGATTGTCGAGTAATCTTGCTTCCTTTCCCACTCATTAAAAGGTTTGAAAGGGCATCTTTCGAGTAATAATTTTTCTCTTTTTCGGCCTCACGAGACTAACATTACGAAAAAGGACAACCCTGGAGTCATCTTTAAGTTCTTTTCAGACTCTCTAAACATGAAAAATCACCGAGTTTACCTTCTCTGGATTCGTTAAAAAAATTATACATTGAAGGGCCCATATGGGATCGAACCCTTACTTCGTTCAGTTTGTTAAACAAAGGAAGAGGGACTTACCGAAGGTGAGTTATATCGAGCATGCTTTATCCTCCTCGAGCTCGTTAAATTAAAAAGAGGTACTCGTCTATCTGGATGGGGGGAAAATTTGAAGGAAGCAAGCCAAGCAGTTTTTGAAAACATCACAAGTCACTCTTACAGTCGCCCTTGAACACGACATTTTGTCTTTGCATACATCAGTAAGAAGACCTTGGGTTGAGTGATCACTCTGATATGTACTTTGCCCAGGTTGCGACGAAGTTTCTCTCGAATATTGATACATATACTGTCACATAGATCCACTTTGTATTGGTATGTGGCTATGTCTTGTCATCTCATATATCCACTGTGCATTTTTCTTGGCTACTATTAGTTCATGTCATGGGAGTATGGATCCACACTGTATCTTATGGTGGCCATACCTTGCAAGTCTTTATCACCCAAGCATAGGTATGCCTGCCTTGAGTTTGAAACATGTCATAATATTTGTTTGATGGTTGTGTGCAACTTCTACCAGGTTCTTTGAGTCAATACCCTTGCTTGAATAAGTCTACAAAGTACTTCAATCATCAATTTTCGTCTTCTAACTTCATACTTTGGGGGGCAATTTGTTACACATCAAAATTACTCATTTCAATGATGACCTATTTTTGTCATTACAAGTGTTGCAAGTGTCGCAGACATCATACAATCATCTTGCCTATGTCGTGTCTCGAATGACATCACAAAGAACACTTGAAGACACCCTCATAGATTGGTTAAAGAAGGAGAAATCATTTGACAAAGAGTACAAAGCCTTTTCCTTGAGAAAGACCACTTAAAAATGAATTTTGAAGGGAAGCGCTCCCCAACCCACTAGTAGGGAGTGCTAGCGCTCCTTTCCCTCCTTTGGGGGAGTGTTGTAGCGCTCTGTGCACCATTCTGGGGAAGCGCTAGGAGTTTTTGCTTAAATATTGGGCAACACTCCCCTACCCAATAGCAGGGAGTTCTATCACTCCTTTCCCTCCTTTGGGGGAGCGTTGTAGCGCTCTGTGCACCATTATGGGGGAGTGTTATGCTATTGAGAAAATCAGGGGAAGATCCCCCTTATCTCTGAAATCAGTTGGATTCGAATCTGAGGTCAAGGATGGATCTTAGGGAGAATCCACAACTGATGGAGAAATATCATCAACCTATCCCAAGAATCTATAAGGTGGTTAGGCCTCTCGAAGATTATTTAAGGAGGCCTTCTCATGGTGAAGAAAAAGGGAGAAATTGATAAATACCTAACTTATGATCTCATAGGGAAAGAGACATTGAAGGCATCAAACTTATGATCTCATAAGGGAGATAATCAATGAAGCATAGTCATTTTGTTTGTGGATCATTTGAGAAAGGGGTTGGACAAGGAGAGCTAGAAGAGGTTGATGCAGATTCATCAAAGGTCTGTAAGTATCTCTATCTAGTTCTCGTTAATACATGTGCTTGGCCTGTTTCCTTCAATATTGTGTATCCCTACATGAACTTGTCTTTAATGGATAGATCTAGTTTAAAACTAATCGTAGTAGAATATGAAGCATGCTTTGTCTTTGATTGGATGGTAGTGTTATCACCTTAACAATTTTTATATCGAGGTCTAAAAATTTCTGAGGTTCAGCGAGACGCTATACCACAGTAGAGGCATGATAGTTTAGGGCGCTCAGCTATATCTCGCGGCATATGAACGAATATAGCGGAGGTGGGAAGGGATTAGCTCGACGGATCGTCGATCTTGAAGAATATCAGATCCACAGTCGAGGCTCACATTGGATCAACAAGTAGCACGGAACTTAACATTACGAAGGCAGACCAGGGAAAACCACTCTGGTTTTGATGGGGAATGTGTGGCGCTCTTACACATGCATCGGGGGAGACAATGGATTGCCGAAGAACACTTTTCATATGGCCCCGATGTCATTTGGTTCAAAACGTCATGTCAATAACTCGCGGGGAGAATGGTGGTTGGTCAGATCACCTCACATCACAGGTCTAGGTACTTTCCCAGATGACGTACCAAAAGGACACTGCCACATAACTAACTCGAGGCTCATCATTCAAAGTGGATTGATGAAGCATGGCACACCAATGTACTATGATAGTAATTCATGATCAAAGTACAAAAACAATCAAATCTCATATATGAAATCATTTTATCCTATTCTGGGAAATTTCCATCTTAGGTGTAAGAAAAACAAGCTCGACCCATGTTCCTAAATTTTGTAAATTCAAAGGGTGGCCAAATAAAAGTCTCTACAAAGTACGAAAGGTATGGATAATGCCCGTCAAACAGTGTTTGGCATGACTGGGTTCTAAACTAATGTACCAAGCAGGTCAATAAGTAAGAATGAAAGGTGGGTCTTGCAGATATTGGCGACTAAATTTCATACCGAACCTGAAACTAAGACAGAGTCGAGAGTCAAATTAAACCCCATTATGAGGGATATTGTCATAAATGAACACGTGAACAACACCTGCCACCCAGATGTAAATAAGAAGAGGAGAAAAAGGCGGAGGTCAGAGGCCAAAACCTAGATGATAGAGAGCGTTGGGGAAAATCTCGAGTGGTGGAGTACCCTAGAGGAGGAAATTGCCAAGCTGAGGTGAATCCTCAGTTAAAATTTTGGTGTATTTCAGAAAGTTTTGGACAGATGTCGGCTTAAGAAAAGGGAGTCCTGATATGATAGACCGATTACTAACTATCCCTTTAAATAATACAATTGTTCTTCCTTTTTGTAACTTGTATCTATTTTTAGAATTATGAGGAAGTCGAAACGTTTTGAATTCCACACAAAATTCCTCTATATATGCTTGGCCTCCTGAGTATAAAGACATGGGAGAAAGGAGGAGCCTTCCCTTAGTGCAGGAAGACTTTGTAAATCTCTAGGGTTGGAATGAATACATGGATGCAAAGGTAGATTTTGGACTTTTTATGAAAAGATTCTAATTGGTGGTTTTATGAGTCTCGTTTTCTCTCATAGTGTGTGATTCCTGTTATTCTATATTTCATTTTGCTTTCTTCTGTCTGAATTGAGAAATTAAAAGTCTGGAATTCATTACTCAATTCGCTCGGCTTGGCGATTTAGACTATGTTTATCTCTTCTAAACCATTTCAGTATTCATTACTATAATTCTTTGATAATAGTTACGTGTTTCTTTTCTTCTGATATCATCTAAATTTTCAAGAATAAACTCAGAAGTCACTTCCTCATTTAGCCTTTTCCTCTTAACCGTTTTCATGATTTGGCAATGCATCCTACATTCTTGACCCCATAGCCCAAAGGTCATCTTCAACCCTTCAACAATTTTATCAAAAACCTCAAAACAAACCAAATCTAGCCACCAATTTCCATAGATATATTAAGTGATGTGAGAGAGCCCTCTCTGAGTTGAGTAGGCTAGTGCCTCAACTCTAAAGATGGTTGAAACAGTTACCTCTGTCATTTGTCTATTCATCCAGACATAATTTACAGAGTGCTAACATTTTGGCGTCATTGTCGGGGACGAAATTTAAAAAATTTCCCTGGGAAGAACGACATGGTTGAGTTCTAGGGTCTGAGAGAGACAGACAATTAGGCACACATTGGCTGTATTCCTACTCTGGCGACTCCACTTCGGTTCGAAGGCGAATCCACTGATAAAAGAATCCTGAATTTCTGAGAGGTGACCCTGCTCTTAATGCTTCAAGCTCAAGACAGAGACTTCACCGAAAGATGAAACCCCTTGACAGGGGCGAGGAAAGGCATCATGAGGGAAAATAGGTACTCAAAATGGGACCTCTTACAAAGCATTTTACTTTTCATTTTAACTTGCCTTTGCTCCTTCTTTGAACATTCCAAACAAACTTTATTTTACCTATTGTATCTTAATAATGATCATGAAAGACTTGCAATTATATTTCCTCCTCTATATGTTTCACATGCATACCCTTACCTTGTCACTGGTTCTAATAAAAAGTTGTCACCTGGGCCACGCAACGACAATGACCAAGTAGATGAATCCCGTGAGACTCAGACCAATGTTTCTTCCACTGTTCCTGGTCCAACACCCCCTAAGGCCTGACATAGATATATACCCTTAAATCTACCCCAAACCCTTCATGATTTCCCTCCAAATTACTATGAGTACCTACCTGTGTTCGATGGAGAATCGGATGCCATCTCAGCTGAAAATCACATTCAAGGGTTTGAGCATTTTATAGATTTATTTGAGATTGACCATGTTGATGTGTGTATGAGAGTTTTCTCTCAATCTTTGAAAGGAGACACCAAACTCTGGTTCAAACATTTACATCCAGAAACCATCAGCTCATGGGTGGAATTGAAGAAGGTCTTTTTAAAGTTTTGGGGCAAGGAGAAATACTTAGATCTGCAAGTCACTGCGTTTTATGCCTTGAAAAGACACAATAATGAATCTATTTATGTATTCAGTAGAGATTTCTCTAGCATCTATTATAATTTGTCCAAATAAATTCAACCCTCTGAAGCTGCTTCCATGCTTCATTATGAAACTACTCTTAATCTAGATCTTTCTTTCCTCCTGATGGAAAGTAGACTTGGGTCCTTACAACAAATGTTTAGTGATGCTCAGGACATTCAACACAACATCCAAGCATGTAAACATACCCAAAATGAGGGGTTGAATGCTCAAGGACATGAAAGTGAATATGAACAAAAAATAGTTGATTGGAATCTTGAGCATAGAATTGACAATATCATAGGTCCTCTTGAAGTTTCCAATGCTAATGATTTTGCAAAAAACTATATTCCACTTGTTGAAAGAGAAGGTGTTGATCTGTCCCATGATAAGCAGGGGGCTAATTGTTTCATGTATTCATTTGTATACAGTCAATAATATGAGTTTACAAAGTAGTTTGTTGAAGAACAAGTTGGTGTTCCAAGTTTGTTCTTGTTAGATGACATGGCATATTTGAATGATTTACCTATATATGATGAATATGATGATGTTGAATCCCTAGAACAATCAACTGCATGTTCTCTATCAGAAAATGTTTATTTTCAACAGTATAATGAAAGCAATCAACCTGCATATCACAATTTCAAAGAAGAAAGTATTGAATCAGCTGAAGGAAATTCCTTACCTTTATGCTTTTCTTATTTCAAATTGTTGAAAGAAAATCCTAAAATTATCATTGAGGAAAATGAATATGTGCTTATGCAAAACCACGCTAAATAAATGGAGTAGAATGACAAGATATCAAAACACTCTTTTCATGTGCCTGAAGACCCTATTATTTGTGCTGAAATACAACCATCTGTTGGCAATAAAATTGAAGATGGTTTCAAATCAGGTGGGACAACCCTACCATTATGTTTTGCTTCTTTTGAATCATTGAATAAAAATATTTGTAGTATCTCAGGTCAGGGATCCTCCAAGCATGAGCGTAGTGGTGATGATAATTCTATAGACAATCACATAAAGGGTCATGCTAGCTCAGATTTGCAGTCTATGTTCAGCTATCAGCCTGAAAAGGAAGAATAAGTTGCTCCAGAAAGTATTGTTCAAGGTCATTTTCTTTCTCCCGAAATCAGTATAGATTCTTGACATGAAAAAGCGTTTCAAAGTATTTTCTCTTCCCTTGAGAATGACATTGTGGTTCAATTTTTAAACAACATAGACATGGACAAAGATTCTGAAATTGCATCTATGGAAGTTTCCAGCAATGAAAAAACAAATGACATATATTTTCGAGAAAGAAACGAAGCAGTGTATGCCACTTGCCCATCAGAAATACAGAAAAATAATGAAGAGGCAATGGTTTTATTTGAGTCATTTGAAAATCAGGTTGTTGAAAATCCATCCACGGGAGCTATAGACTGTGAAATAGTGCACGCTGTTAAATTTTCACATTTGCTAGAAGATTATGAGAAGGAACTTATTTCTATTTATTCATTTGAAAGTCAAATTGGTTGTCCTCAAACAAATTTCTAGAATATTAATGAAACCACATCAGAGTTGTTTGATTAACAAGAGGATAGCCTTGATACATATTATATGGCTGTCATATTTGAAGATGTTCAAGAGTATATGAATATTTTTATTGATGTGCATGGACAAGCAGACAAACCTATCACTGCCATTTCATTTGAAAATTTTCTCAGAATAGGAGAAATAGAGCAAAAACAACTAACGCTAATGAAAGATACTTGCCTTTCGGTTTTTGCTCATCAAGGAGAAATGATTTTTCATGGTTTTCAAGATACGGTGGCCATCCTATTACAGTCTTCAGTGAAGGATGAATTTGTTTCATTCATAAGCTCAGATTTTGGATTCAATTTGTTTTTTCAGCCGCCATCTTTTACATTTTTTTACCAGCTTAAGAGAAATGTGAACAAAGGAAAATCAGGAAGCCAATTGCTTGATTGGCTGCATTGGCACTTTAGCATCACTTGAGTGAGTGGTCATCCCAACAGTTTTATGGTAGGTAGGATTGTGAAAATAATCTTGTCGACCAAGCATTTTCTAGTTTGAGCTTTTAGTTTTCAATAATGTACTCCGACATCCCGCATGCAGTTGAAAGTAGTACACAGAGCTTGGTAGGAGCAGGGTACACACATGTTTTGAGAACAAACCCATGGATCAAGCACTAGGTCTACGGGTTCTTTGCTACCTCATCGGGAGGATAACATCCCCACTTGGAGTCAATGTTATCACCTTAACAATTTTTATATTGAGGTCTAAAAATTTCTGAGGTTCAGCGAGACGCTATACCACAATAGAGTCATGATAGTTTAGGGCGCTTGGCTATATCTCGTGAGATATGAACGAATATAGTGGAGGCGGGAAGGGAGTAGCTCGGTGGAACATCGATCTTGAAGAATCTCATATCCCCAGTTGAGGCTCACATTGGATCAAAAAATAGCACAGAACTTAACATCGCAAAGGCAGACTAGGGAAAACCACTCTGGTTTTGATGGGGAACGCGTGGTGCTCTTACACACGCATCGGGGGAGACAGAGGATTTCTCGAAACTACTTTTACTATGGCCCTGATGTCACATGGTTCAAAATGTCATGTCAATAACTCGCAGGGAGAATGGCGGTTGGTCAGATCACCTCACATCACCGGTCTAGGTACTTTCCCATATGACGTACCAAAAGGACACCCCCGCATAACTAACTCGCGGCTCATCATTCGAAGTGAATTGATGAAGCGTGGCACACCAACGTACTATGACAGTAATTTGTTATCAAAGTACAAAAACCATCAAATCTCAGATATGAAATTGTTTTATCCTATTCTGGGAAATTGCCATCTTAGGCGTAAGAAAAACAAGCTCGACCCGTGTTCCTAAATTCTGTAAATTCAAAGGGTGGCCAAATCAAAGTCTCTGAAAAGTATGAAAGGGATGGATAATGCCTATCAAATGGTGTCTGGTGCGATTGGGTTCTCAACTAATGTACCAAGCAGGTCAATAAGTAAGAATGAAAGGTGGGTCTTGCAGATACTGGTGACTAAATTTCATACTGAACCTGAAACTAAGACAGAGTTGGGAGTCAAATTAAACCCCGTTATGAGGGATCTTTTCATAAATGAACAAACAGAGAACACTTGCCACCCAGCCGCAAAGAAGAAGAGGAGAAAAAGGCAGAGGATAGAGGCCAAAACCAAGATGATAGAGAGTGTCGGGGAAAATCTCGAGTGGTGGAGTACCTTGGAGGAGGAAATTTCCAAGCTGAGGTGAATCCTCAGGTAAAATTTTGGTGTATTTCAGAAAGTTTTGGACAAATGTCGGCTTAAGAAAAGGGAGTCTTGATATGACAGACCGATTACTAACGATACCTTTAAATAATACAATTGTTCTTCCTTTTTGTAGCTTGTATCTATTTTTAGAATTATGAGGAAGTTAGAACGTTTAAATTTCACACGAAATTCCTCTATATATGCTTGGCCTCCTGAGTATAAAAACATGGGAGAAAGGAGGAGCCTGCCCTCAGTGTAGGAAGAATTTTTAAATCTCTGGGGTTGGAATGAATACATGGATGCAAAGGCAGATTTTGGACTTTTTATGAAAAGATTCTAATTGGTGGTGTTATGAGTCTCGTTCTCTCTCGTAGTGTGTGATTCTTGTTATTATGCATTTCATTTTGCTTTCTTCTGTCTGAATTGAGAAATTAAAAGTCCAAAATTCATTATTCAATGCTCTCGGCTTGGCAATTTAGACTATGTTTATCTCTTCTAAACCATTTCATAATTCATTACTATAATGCTATGATAATAGTTACATGTTTCTTTTCTTCTGATATCATCTAAATTTTCAAGCATAAACTCAGAAGTCACTTCCTCATTTAGCCTTTTCCTCTTAACCGTTTTCATGATTTGGCAATGCATCCTACATTCTTGACCCCATAGCCCAAAGGTCATCTTCAACACTTCAACAATTTTATCAAAAACCTCAAAATAGACCAAATCTAGCCACCAATTTCCATAGATATATTAAGTGATGCGAGAGAGCCCTCTCTGAGTTGAGTAGGCTAGTGCCTCATCTCTAAAGATGGTTGAAACAGTTACCTCTGTCGTTTTTCTATTCACCCAGACATAATTTACAGAGTGCTAACATGTAGAACTTGTTGAATAGCTTGAGGACCAGAGCTCAACTTGGAATGGGCAAGGACAAACATCGTAAAAAGGTACATCTTCTTCCTCTTCTCTATAGACTAGCTTAGTTAGGTTTAAAGGGATGTCAATGATCAAAGATAACACCTTTCTGTCCTAGTCTTAGAAGTCTAGGATCTAAGAGGGAATTCACCTGTCCGCAGGGGGATTTTCTTGTAACACCAACTAGATGGAAGCACCAAATTCCAGTCACACAGGCACCAACCTGTATAATAAAGAACAATGGTTCTCCCTTGCACCACCCTACCACCCTGGTTTTTCTGGATGCAACCAGATGGAAGATACAACTCCCTATGTTCAAGCACCCACTTGAAACTCTGAGGACAACAGTCCTCCCTAGCACCACCCTAGCACCACCCTACGACCCTGAGAAATAAATATTTTCTTGCTAAAATTTATTACAGTGATAAAATATTTATCAATGGATTACCAGTCTCATCACTGTTTTTCTCCACTGCTCTGCTCTACATGCATCAATGTCTTCCTTCTCACATCTTATTGTGATTTATGTTCTTCTGCGTTTTATGCTTTGTGTTCCATGTCTATCCTCTGCATTTTCACAAATACGCTTGGCTGCATTCTACATGTGTGAATAACTATCCAACTTGATTTACAAAGAAACAACAACCTCTCTCTGTCACGACATTTTACTTTTATTCCTACTCTCATCATCCGTTACACTACACATCTCTAACGCTCAAGTTAGGAATCTCAAAAACACTCGAGAATCATGATTCCAATGCCCAGGAACAATGATTCGGTTAGTGTAACTAAATCATAACTAATCAAGAAACCACGAAGTGAAACAATAACCCTTCGATCAGATTCTGTTTGATCAACATCATTGGATTATACATGCAGAGGTATTTTTGACTTTTCAATGCATAACCTCCGATGTGGAGCCTAACAGTGCTAGCTCCTTACCCCATCTTCCGCTGATGTGAACTTGGGTGATGTTATCATGTGACCATGTGATTGCAGGCGTGGACAAAGGTGGTTTGAGGGCAACCCACTTTTCTCCTTGCAATTCACTACATAGCTCCACATATGCCTTTGGCGATACCGTGGTTTTGATTGCAGCCCGCTCAAGAAAAATTAAGACCCGAGCATGTTCTGACCCTGCAATTGAGCACAATTGTTGATCTCCAATCCCTTGGCAATGCCTCTCGATCAACGACTGTTATATTCCTCCTTTCCTCCTTCCACACGTGATCCCATATCTCCATGATCTATTGACACGTAGCTCCCTTCCAAATCAACAACTACGACTTATTTTGTGATCTGGGCTTCGGGAGTTTCAACTCTCAAACCCTGGTTTCCTCCATACATCAGTCTTTCGTAGTTTACAATCCACTGACGCGTGTCCCTTTTCTTGATCAATGTTCGAGATATGCTTCGCTACTTCGGGCTTTGGCAATTTCAATTCTCAACCTTCACGCTCTCCCAAAACACTTTTAGCTGGAGTCCACAAATTCCTTCCATGTGTCCTCCTCAAATAAACAACTCTAGTCTACTTCGGGACTTTGACACTTTCTACCAAGACCAGATTGACGACCTTTGGCACCTTTCTCGATCAACGATTGAGATTCACTTCAGGGCTTCGACGCTTTCACTCTCTTCTTTCCTTCAGAGTATTTTGTACTAAGAGTTCACGATCTTTTGACGTGTTCCCTCCTACCTATCGATGGTCCTCAACTCCTTCGGCTCTTCAGGCTTCAACGTTCAGGACTTCGGGACTTTAGGCTAATTGCTGCTCCATTTTCCTTTGGAGTGATGACCTGCTGAGTAGGTCATAAGTGGTGGAGACCGCTTGTTGTCAGTTAATACTTCCACTCACACTATCCTTCCACTATAGTAGATCGACGGTCGAGAATTCTCCCGAAGTGATATTTAGATCAGACGTTTTGTTTCCACTTTGGGACATCGACATTTGGGACTTCAAGACTTTGGGAAAGTGCTGGTGGTAAAAAATCCCTAAGTAAAACTCCCGGAGTGACGTAACTTACTTACGTCAGTTGATGACGTGTCACGAGATGAGTAGCTGCCATGTGTCACTCAGATTCGTGATTTTCACGTACCTGAAATGTCGATTCAACTTGACACTTGTCATTGTCTGATTGCACCATGTGTCCTTACTGATGTGGTCTTCCAACTTGGTCTGCCACATGTCCTTGTAGACATGGTTCTCCCTGATCTAACGGTCATTGCATTTTCTCTAGATCCGATGGTCCTTATTCATTTCGAATTTCGAGCTTCGGGTAATTCGACTTTCAAGTTGCCAATTCTCCCAAAGTGAGATTCCCGGAACAATGACCTCCTCACAAATTTTGACGTGAACCAAATGTTGTTCGTCGATCATGTTCTTAAATCGATGGCTCGAACTATCTTCGGTGTTGCTCTTCTAGATTATCCTGTCCTTCCACTTAGAATGATCCAACGATTGTCGGGTATTCGGTTGAATCTCCTTTGGGTTGGTGATCCAACGACCACTGTAGCTCTTCCTCCCGAGATTTCTTGCCTTCTGCTCCATATTCTATTCTTGCCATCAATGACAAGCATACTCTTCCTGTAAACATGCCAACAAACACATAATATGAAGACACATAGGATGAGAGATGACACATAATATATGACATAGGGTGGACTAATTGTTATTAAATGTAAAGTCATTCTTATGAAATTCAAATTTCCATGTGTGCTATGTTTATGCCTAAATTTTGAATGTTACATTAGAAAAATTAATGAGATCTATTTATACATAATTCATTCGTTTTCTAGTAAAACATAATGCATACACATTTTTGTTTAAATTAAAAATTTGCATGTTTTGTTTACCTTAGAAATTATAGTGAAGTGAAATGTGCTAAATGCACAATTTACATACAATGCATAATTAAAAACCGTTAACCATGACCTTGCACTTAATGCACAATCTAAAATCATTAGATACAAATAAAGAATTGTTCTTGATGCAATGAATATAAATAATTCATTATACACTCAAAATTTGTTATGTGTAAGGCATGAAGTTCTACAATTAAGGTTTGGATGAGCCAATGTCCCTACTTATATAACTCAATGCCCAATCCGAGTGAGATATATATAAGTAGTGAGAATGTATTTATTATGCATTGAGATTATCATGTTATGGTTGGGATAATCATGTTGAAATGAAGGGTGAATCTCATCATGGAAAACAATATAATTAATAAGGATGATGATTATTTATACCATCATGTTTAAGCTTTAATATGTTTTTAATAAAGGGGATTATTATTATGATAAAAATATTGTCATTCAATTATAAATATGTAATTATATAAAATATAACTATGAAAATGCCAGCCTAATTTTCATTGATGTTATATTATATTTAAAATATAACTATGAAAATGCCAGCCCAATTTTCATTGATGTTTTATTTCATAGTTTGTCCTTCCTTACATGATTATAACTAAATACATTATGTTTTTTTTTAAAGTGTTCACTTTTTTTTTTCTCTGGTCACTCTTTGGAAATTCAAATGACTTCACATGTGAAATAATATTTTTTTCACGATTTCCATATATAATATACGAATGTAAAATAATTTTATAATCATATACAATCATTCAAACTAATGATTATGATTATTTAAAACTAATTTTCTTTTAGAGAACTATCGTTGTGATTGCATTCTTCAATAAACTCATATAATATTAATTACCACATTTTTGAGGGTTTGACGTAAAAAAACATTTTCTATCATCTAGGAAACAAAATTATGGAAATCCCATTATCATGGAAACATCAACACTATACTTTCCTAAAATATGGTGTCTTATTTTGACCTCTTTTCTATTGATTCCTTCTTCCAATTTTGATGGAGTTGTAGTATCCTTAGTCATAGTAAAATATTAATAAATTTTCTAGAGTTATTAGAGTCTCCTTCATCATGTAGTTGTCTTGGAGTTGTATTAGTCTCCAATTTTGGAAGAGTTTTTTAGTATTTTTGATGTGCAAACTTTGTTATGGAAAAACAATGTTTCATCTAGAGAATAATAATGCTCCAAATCTTGAACCCTAAACATTTTGTGTTATCTCATGGTGGAGTCGAGGCATGATGGGCCCAATTTTCCATATCTTGACATCTACAAAAATAAGTGAAATAATATGTAATAAAGAGATTATAACATAGATATACTATAGTCCAAATAATGCTCATACAAGTCACATAAACAACAAAGGTGATAATCCAATATTCATTGTACTCGTTGAAAAAATAATGGGTCATATGAAGCAGTTTCCTGCAGAGTTCCATGGGATAATATCAAAGAATTAAAACATAATAAGAAAAATGACAAAGATAAAAATTCAAAACCAACAAAAGGTAATCCACCCGAATCTTCCCATTACATTGTTTCCCATTATAATATAGGAGTAACTAAATATTTATTTAACACTTCATATACTCCTTGGAAAGATGCATGGCTTCTTGACACTAGTTCAACCTCCCACATGACATTCCAAAGAGACTTATCTGAATAATTCAATGAAAATGTAGATGGAATAGTGTATTTTGAAGATATGTCGAGTCTCAAACATTAGGAAATGGGTACCATCAGACTTAAGTTGCCAAGATTCCCATATTTTCTTCTGCATAATATGTTCTATCTTCCTGAGCTGTAAAGGAGATTGATATCCCTTGTGCACATTCGACAATAAGGCCAGTCTGTTCACATGATCGGTGGGAAAGTTGAAATACAAAATGATTCTGACAACATGGTTGTTATGACCATAATGGAAGATGGAAGACTGTTGAAGCTGAATGGGACATATGTCCATAGATAAAATGTTGCATACCTCTCTCATCATAGTGAAGGTATAATGTCATCTAGTCTTTTGTGGCATACTAGATTTGGCCATATTAATTATGATTGTGTTCGTTTGTTGAGAAAGAGTGGTGTTTTTGGTTTGCCTATCATTCCTAGGAAATTGAAGCAATGCGATGCTTGTATCCTTGGAAAGCATAACAAACGAAAATTTCATGATTCTACTTCCAAACCATGTAGAAAAATTGAACTAATTCATTCTGATTTGTACGAATCTATGCCCATTCCTTTGGAAAATGGAAATATGCACATAATGTATTTTATTGATGATTACACCAGGATGTGTCAAGTGTACTTGTTGAAAGATAAATCATAAGATTTTGAAACATTTAATTTTTTTTAGGTATGGATTAAAAATGAAGCATAGTCATGCATTGGATCTCTTCACATTGATAATGGAAAAGAATATACATCTAATGAATTTGAAAGCTACATTTTCCAACATGGGATCAAGCATCAAACCATAGTTCCATAAAATCCTCAACATAACGATGTAGTTGAAAGAATGAATAGGACACTCCTAAATATTGTTTCTTCCATGATGTTTTACAAGAATGTAAAATTGATGCTTTGGACTCATGCAGTTATATGTGCAGTTTATGTGAAAAACATGATTCCATATCATTCTCTTAAAAAAAAGACTCCTTATGAAATGTGGTATGGCCACATTCCTTTGGTTAGGCATCTTAGTGACTTTGGGTCTACTTTATATGCCGTGATTTCTAAAGAGAAAAGAATAAATCTTGATTCAAGGAGTCGAAAGTGCATCTTCTTGGGGTAGTCAAATACCACTAAGAGAAATCGTCTTTAAGATGAGACAAATAAGAAATTCATCCTTTCCAGAGATGCAATCTTTCTTGAATCCTCCAAAACCGTTGAGAGGAAACTTGATCATCTGGATAGATTCACTCATGTAAATACATATCATGAATTTGATGATGAGATTCCACATATTGAAGGGGGGATAGCTATATTGGTTGAATCTAGAATATTATTTTGAAGAACCATCTTCCCCACATGAAGAAGTTCCCACTTGTTGGCACAGGGGCAAACCCAGGGTTCAACTCTAATAACGCACCAACAAGCCCTAACTACTAGCCCTTTCGGCAACACCTACCTAGCAGATGCAGCCTCACCTGATGTAGAGATAGGGGGTTGCAGGACACAAGTGTCTACAGCCAGAGGAAATGCAAGTGGATTCAAAGGAACAACATGTTATCAAACAAACTTGTTAGAGTCTTGTGGGTTTGTGGTTTCTACCTAAGTTAGTATATTTACCCTGTCTTTCTCCTTTTCGCTGACCAAATCTTAATTTTTTCCCTTTTCGGCTGGTAGTTTTCTCTGTGTTTTACCTCGATCGATTGAGGGACCTTTTGTTTTGTGCAGTCCTACCTAAGAAGAATCGACCCCAAGATTTTTTTTTTCTCTGAGGTTAATCACTTTGCTTTCTACCTTTGTCACTGATCCTTTTTCTTTCTTGAGCCCTCAGCCAGACACCCAAGTTTTACTTACACAGGCCGCAACCATAAGCACAAAGCGCATCACTTAGAGCGGTCTGATATGGACTTGAATCAAGAGAGCAAGCAAGATCAGTTTTCAGTGGCTGGGATCCAAGGTGGAGTTTGAACCAATGGTTAAAGGGTATTTGGAATCTGAAAGCTGCCCGAAGTTTAATGTCGAGGCAAAGGCCCGAGATCTAAGGTCGGGCAAAGATTTTATCTGGGCTATAGATCTCATTATGAGAGATCAACGGTAAATAATAATCGTGGGAATTGGGAGTTCAAAACGTTGTTAAAGTTGTTCGTCAAATATTCGAACTCCCGAAACCCAAAATTAGTAGGAGTCGTTTGATCTAGCAGGATGCATGGCATCAGATCTGAACTATGGAGAAAGTCATTTTGGGAAAAATCAAGTGAGGGACGCCCAAATTTCTCAAGCCCCAAAATTTCGAAATGCTGAAGTGCCGATATTTATCTGGTCCGTCCAATTCAAAGTGGCACCTGATCCAAGAAGTCACGATTTCATGACCTGAGAGTTTTTGCATAGAGAGCGATGCAGGTTTGAGAAACGCGAAATCGCGAAGCACCCAAGAGTTAGGCCCATGGTCATAGCCTGAGGTTTCATGGAGTGATGTAAAGGAGCTGCGTCAAAGGCCGAAAGCACCCACGTCGGTCACAAAAAAGGATTTACATGGCTTCGAGGCACCAGGATTGACTTGAAGAAATCATGAGGATCACCTGGAACATTCAGGGGTGTTAGGCCTCATCCCGATCCCAATCAAAGTAGTTAATAAAAGTGGGGGAGGTTTTTGAAACCTCGTTTCACTCCATAAATGGAAGGTCTGGCCGAGGGGATTGAGTTGTCAACCTGTGGTACTCCTGTGGGAAAATTTTCCTACATAACCCATATTGTTTTGAGTGCGTGTCTGTCAGAAGGATACATGTGTAGACTGATAGAAGAATACGTAGGCACAAAGCTTTGATTCTAATGGCTAGGTCACACTCCTAGTGGTGGCGAGTTGTTTTGAGTATAAATAGTTAGTTTTGATATTTTGTTATCGCAGATGGTGAGCTACGCTACCGCATTGTAAAGTTTTAATGAAGCTCTCGTTCTTTTGGTTATGTATCTGTATTTGAGACTTCTTGTTTAATGTAAGTCAGTTTCCTTCCGTCTCTTTGTAACAGCTGTGTTAGAATACTCGGGCATGGATGATCCAGTCGAGGGTAGTTATGTTTTTATGATGTAGGTTTGATCACAAGGACATCACGACCAATTTTAATCAATCTCTTGTGTTGTCTTTTCCCTCCAACACCGAATGAATTGGGCATGGATGATCCAGTCGAGTTGTTGTTATTGAATTGTGATGTATGTTTGATTTTAGTTCAGTGATAATTTCATTCAGTTCCCTAAAACTCTGAACCAAGAGGATCTTGTCGTCTGAGTTTTTCCTCCTTAGTCTGCTAGAAGACCGGATGTCCATAGCAGACCTCTTCATTCTCCTAAATTTATTCCCCTTACTCACCCTTACTACAACTTACTAACCAAAGTTAGATCAAGAAATCATATGCTTATGCATACCAACCCCATTTTCTGAGTTAAAGCGATATAATCCCA
Organism: Picea engelmannii; assembly: GCA_009831015.1. Taxonomy (NCBI): domain Eukaryota; kingdom Viridiplantae; phylum Streptophyta; class Pinopsida; order Pinales; family Pinaceae; genus Picea; species Picea engelmannii. Next base: position 638,514 of record ML777724.1, read on the forward strand.
AGTCTGCGTCCATTAGACCCCCTTTAAATTTATTCATTGTGACATACAAACTGATGGGTACTGGGATTACCTCTACTGCAATAAGGAGGTGACTTCTAGTGCTAACACAACACACACATATCTAGTTATTCTTTATCTCCCTTAGGCCTACTGCGCAAGCTATGTCTCAGATCTAACACAATGATGCAATAACAGAATAACAGAAATCAAAAGAACACAACATCAATCACACAGAACAACAAGATATACGTGGTTCACCCTCTCCCTAGGGATACATCCACAAAACTGTGTTTCTTGATATTAGGTGAAAACATACAGTTCTATCTGTGCACTTAGCTTGCATATCTCTCTCTCTTTCTCTCCTCCTTGCGCACCGAGCTGCAGGGTTGATCTTCGCACCCAGCTGAAGATATTACAATACATACTCTCTCTCGATACAATACTTCTCTACATGACAATACTCACTCTCTTAATCCATAATGATAAGCCCATAATAAAAAACAATCAAACAACCAACAACCGACCCATCGCAGGTCCTCTAGACCTTTATTTATACATTACAATGAAAAACATCTAGGTCTCAAAACCCTAGATACCAAAACCCTAGGTCTAAAAACCTAGGTCTACTTGACCCGCGTTTTCAGGGCTTCACCAGACCGTCTTTCCTTATTTCCCACGAGGTGCTCCAAAGCTCTCGTTGATGTATTCTTCTGCTTGCTGAGTTGTCCATGATCTATATTCCTTGTTGATCTGTCATCTTCGATATTCTCATTCAACGACTATATTTCCCTTACTTCGCTCCTTATTTTTTGTTTCTTTGACCACTTCACCCAATATCAGTCAATGTGCCTTTCGCGCAGTTCGTATTTCACCTTTCTTCCTTAATCTTTTCTTTCTTCCATAACCAAGGGCCAACAGGCCCCCAACGCTCACCTGTGACTCGTCCTGAGGAACTGGAGGTCTGAACCTTCTGTTTCTTTTCATCTTTAGACTGCACGGAGCAGCCTGTGCTCTCTACTCTTTTTGTCCCTTCCTTGTGCAGACTGTCTTTTCTGTGCCTGGTACCTAGTTTCAACTTCACCTAGTACCTAGACCCTTATTCTTATGCTTTTACTAGGAGCTATGAGGCAGTTGGTTGTGATAATACAATTTCAACCATCTCCCATTTACCAAACCTTCCTTCGATTCTCCCTTCAAAGTCTTCAACTACACAACTCCTCCTTATGTAACATAAGCAGCCTCATATGGCCCAAGCCAATGTGTCCTAAACTTCCCTGGGTTCTTCATGAAGTTTCTATCATATACCAATACTAGATCTCCTTGCTTAAAGTCTTTCTTCTTGATATGTCTGTCATGGTAGGCCTTTTCTCATTCCTTCTGTACCTGCTGGTGAAATCCTACATTGAATCTATCTTCTTCCAGTTCTACCAACTATGCAAGTTTGTCTTGCACAACACCTGTGTCATCCATATCTGTAAATGATTCAATTCTTAAGCTAGGAACTAAATATTCCATAAGTACGACTGCTTCTAGACCATAAACCAACTTAAAGGGAGTCTGCATTATCAGATTCTTGCAAGTGGTTCTATAGGCCCATAATACTATTGGTACTCTCAAATCCCAATCATCTCTAATCACAATGCAAATCTTCGTCACCGCTGTCTCCAAGATCGTATTGAAATCTTCGACTATACCATTGGCTTGTGGGTGGTAAGGTGTTCTCTTCTGATGGTGGAATTCAAATTCCCGAGTCAAGGATTCAATAATCTTATTAATAAAATGTGTACCTTGATCACTCATAAGGATCTTCGGGCATCCAAATATGGCTATGATATCATAAAATATGAATCGCGCAGTTGTAGTTTCACTACAGTCCTTGACTTCTCTTGCTTCTGCTCATCTGGTCAAATACTCTGTCGTAGTGATGATGTATCTGGATCCTGTGCACTTTCCTAGTGGGTTGATAGGTCCTACGAAATCAATTGCCCATTTCTCAAATGCCTGTAGAGTTAGCTGAGGTGCTAAAGGAATCTCATATCTTCTGGAATCTTTCCCAACTCTTTGGCATACATCGTAGGCTCTATAGTATTCCTTAGCATATTTGTGTAGAGTGGGCCACCAGAGGCCAACTCTAAGAACCTTCTAATCTATTTCTTTTCCTGCATAGTGTCCTCCTGCGATGCCTTCATTTTATTCTACCAGAATCAATGGTATTTCTGCCTCCATAATGCATCTCCTTAGGATCTCATCAGGTCCCATCTTATAAAGATGTCCAACTATAAGTGAAAATTTTGCAACACGAACTACCGGTTGTTTCTTCTAAATGACTGTATATTTGCGAGGTGCCATTCCTGTTGACATGAACTGAACTATCTCGATGAAGTGATCATCAACCTTTCTGATGGCTAGCAACTATGCATCTGGTAGTGTATCCTCCAAACTAATAACAAAATCATTTGTTGGCACAGATGCAAACCTAGGGTTCAACTCTAACAACGCACCAACAAGCCTAACTATTAGCCCTTTCAGCAACACTTGCGAAGCAGATGCAGTTTCACCTGAAGTAGCGATAGGGGGTTGCAGGACACAAGTGTCTACAACCAGAGGAAATGCAAGTGGATTCAAAGGAACAACACACAAAGATCTAGTTATTATTTATCTCCCTTAGGCATACTGCGCAAGCTATGTATCAGATCTAACGGAATGATGCAATAATAGAATAACATAAAGCAAAAGAACACAACATCAATCACACAGAACAACAAGATATGTGTGGTTCACCCTCTCCCTAGGGCTATGTCCACAAAACTGTGTTTCTTGATATTAGTTGAAAACATACAGTTCTATCTGTGCACTTAGCTTGCAAACATCTCTCTCTTTCTCTCCTCCCTGCGCACCCAGTTGTAGGGTTGATCTTCAAACGTAGTTGAATATCTTACAATACAGACTCTCTCTCAATACAATACTTCTCTACACAACAATACTCACTCTCTTAATCCATAATGATAAACCCAGAATCAACAACAATCGAACAACCAACAACCGACCCATCTCAGGTCCTCTAGACCTTTATTTATACATTACAATGACAAACATCTAGGTGTCAAAACCCTAGATACCAAAACACTAGGTGAAAAACCCTAGGTCTAATTGACCCACGTTTTCAGGGATTTGCCAGCCTATCGTTCCTTCTTTCTCGCGAGGTGCTCCAAAGCACTCATTGATGTCTTCTTCCACTTGTTGAGTTGTCCACGATCTATCTTCCTTGCTGATATGTCATCCTTGATGTTCTCGTTCAAGGGATAGCTTTCCCTTACTTCTCTCCTTCTGTTCTACTTCTTTGACCACTTCAACCCAATATCAGTTAATGTGCCTTTCACGCAGTTCATATTTCACCTTTCTTCCTTAATCTTTTCTTTCTTCCATAACCAAGGGCCAACACCACCACTTCATTAGAACCTGAAGTTCATTTGGATGATGTGATTGAGAGGATTAAAAACATCAGGCTTGATGAGAAATCAACACAATATCACTCAAATGAGCAACTTATACCATCTCATAAACATCCACCAAAATGGCTCACAAAAACAATTGAAAGTGTTCATCATGATGAGGTTGGAAAGATAGGAACTAGAATTTCCTCAAGACAAGATGGAGGTAATAAAGATAATTCAAACTCAAGTTATGTACATGACATGGGTGTTTCATATGATTGTGAGTTGAGTTTATTTACTAACCTTGAACCGAATTCCTTTAAATAATCTACTTATCACGATGAATGGAAAGAATCCATGCAGAAGGAATATGATGATCTCATCAAGAATGGGACATGGAAGTTGGTGGATCCTCCATTTAGAACCAAACCAATCGATTCCAAGTGGGTATTCAAGAACAAGTACAGATCAAATGTCTCACTTGATAAGCACAAAGCAAGGCTCATGGAAAAAGGATTTTCAGAGAAATAAGGTGTTGATTACAAGGAGACTTTTTCCCCTACAGAAAAATGGGCTACCATATGTACTCTATTTTCCATGGCAGCACAAAATGGAAGGAAAATTCATCAAATGGATGTGAAAACAACTTGCTTGAATGGAGACCTAAAAGAGAATGTTTTCATGTCTTCGACAAAATGATTTATTGTGAAGGGACAAGAACATAAAGTATGTAAGATCATCAAATCCTTATATGTATTGAAACAAGCACCGCGAGCATGGTATGAAAAGTTAACTGAGAATCTTCTGAAATTGAATTTCAACCATTTCAATATTGACGATGCAACTTTGTTTGTCAAGAAAGTTGGAAAATATTTTTTATATATTGTAGTATATGTAGATGATATGTTTATAATAGGGAACAATGAAAGTTACATTGCATCCATAAAGAAAGAGTTGAAGAAAGGCTTTGAGATGACATATTTGGGACATCTTCACTACTATTTGGGCATTGAAATGATTCGAAATACAGGGTACATATTCATCTCCCAGAAGAAGTACATTAGAGAAATTTTGAACAATTTTGGCATGGTTGAGTGCAATCTTATTTCTACTCCAATGGAACATAATTTGAAACTCACCTCAAAAGAAGGGAATGGATGTGAGGATGCAACCAAGTATAGACAACTTGTGGGAAGTCTTATCTATATTAATACCATCATACCATACATTTCATTTGTTGTTGGGATTCTTTCCAAGTTCATGAAAAATCCTTCTAAAGGACATTGGTATGTAGCAAAAAGAGTTCTAAAATACTTGAAAGGAACTCAATATTTTGAACTCAAGTACTCTAAGGTGGATGAATTCAACATGATCGGATATTCTAATTTAGACTTTGTTGGGGAGAAGGAAAATGGAGTGTCAACTTGAAGATATCTCACGAGTCTTGGATCAACAATCATCTCCTGAAGATCATGCAAACACTCAGTTCCAATAGATTCCACAACAGAGGAAGAATATGTGGTAGCTGCAAAAGCAATGAAGGTGATTGTGTGGCTCAGGAAAATACTTGAATATTTGTAGGATAAACAAGTTAATTTTACTCCTATTCTAGTTGAAAATACTTCTGCAATGAAGTTGGCCAAGAATCCTAGATTCCATGATCAAACTAAGCACATCAACACAAAGTATCACTTGATTCAATATCATGTAGAGGCCATTACTATTAACTTGAGACATTGTTATGTAAATGAGAAAAATGCGGGAATATTCACCAAATCACTTGGAAGAGAACAATTTGAAAGAATAATGTAAATGAGCAAATTGCAGACATGTAATCCTTGGGATTGAATTATTGTAAGAATAATGTAAACATGAAGAGTCGTAGGTGATGGGAAGAGTTATCCATTAAGGAAGACCAATAGTCATTTTGACTGTATTTATAGACCTCTCATGTTAATGCAAAGAATATTAGTGGAGTTACACTGTCTTCCTATTCCTAGCGTGATTGTCAGTCAGTTCAATTAGGTGAACTCTGCTACATTAAATTATCAACCTGGGGATCATAAACTAATGAAGTGCATGAATTGTTTTTTAATAAATAAGCTTCCAATCTATCCCTAAATGAATTTTATGCAAAAATGAATTTTTTTCATTGCCTAGCTGCAGAAACAGATTCGCTTCTTTAGCTACAGAAAACAAAGTAATTATTCACTATTTAGTTATAGAAACAAAGTTCTATTCAGATGGAGAAAGAACAAAGTATTTGATAAATGATGAAAAACAGATTAATAAAGACACTAGGATAATTATAAACACTTAGGATCATCAATCTATTGAATTGTTAATTACATTATTTCAATCATCTAAAGCAATGAGAGTTCTTGCATCTGAAATAACAACCAATTGTTCAATTGATGTCTGTTGTGTTAGTTATCTTGTGTAAACGAAAATGAATGAATTGGAATAAAGAGAAATGAATAGAAATGTAAATCACACAAATAAATAAGAAAACATTACCAAAATTAAAGTAATTGAATAGCACACGCCTCCTCATGGGGCCCTCCTGGCTCAAGGAACACTACTTAGAAAAAATTGTATGAACTAAGCTCTTGTAAAATTAAAACATGTAACTCACGAAAGTGCACGGTGACCAAAAAATAATATATTAATTCAGAGCATCAATATGAGTTTACAGTAGTTTTATATCATCATAATCGTCCCTCATGAATGTATGATAACCCGTATTTATACATGTTGGAGATATGGCTATAACAGAAGACTGACGCAGATGGTTAAGGTTGTCATTGATGGCAATCGATTATGGAGCAGTCAAGGATGTCAACACGCACAAGAAATGCTGGAACACGAATGCTGGAACACGAATGCTGGAACACGA
>ML777724.1:652409-685930 GCA_009831015.1 Picea engelmannii
TTATGTTTATAACTCTGGATTTCACAGTAGAGACTCACTGCCACTAAGATTAATGATTCAAAGTTAAAAATGAGAGTAAATGGTTAATAATCTAAACTAACTGATTCACCCCCCCCTCTCAGTTAGTTCATACCTGTAACAATACATCACATAGAAGATCTTAGATCCACAACCCACGGATCCTCAAACTAGGCGCAACAACATTTTTTGAGAAAATATGGTTTAAATAATCAATCATATCTCCCATATATTTCCTTTTTTGAGAAATCTAATCATGAGGAACTTAAATGGGATCGTCTTGCACAAAACCCATGTCCCAAATTTCCAAGATTTGTCTTCATCTGCTCGTAAATCCCGTCGCAAAATCACTTCTTGGAAACTATCGTGAGTTGACAGGAATCTTTGACCAAGAGCTGGAGCTTCGTGCTATTGACCTTGACATGATATGAATAACATAGATTCATATTGAGGGTGATGGAAAGAAAACCTATTTCTTGAATTTCCACATAGGTGTGTGTTAGTGCTCAAACAATGAAGGTTGCTTGTTGAAAAGAAAAGTGTTGCTACATATATTTAATTTTGGCTTGATCTGTCTTTTAGGATGATGTTAGATTGCATTCTTCTAGATCCAAGAGGAAGGTAATTTGGTCCAACATATGAGGATCATAACCCAGGTGGAATATTTTAATTTTATCCACTACAACTATCAAAACCAACTCGATTTTCAAGAACTTGAAGTTCTTGTAAATACTTGTTATTTAACATGATTTAAAACTCATTTAAACATCAAATAATAGGAACAATTATGAAAAATGACCTTCACTACCTGAGGGGTCTCCTGATGTTGATTTATAAATAACTTTGAAATGGTTTAGAAATAAAAAGGACAAGTTTTAATGGCAAGAAGAGAATCTGGCTAACACAAAAGAGCGAAATTGCTAGTCAAAATAAAGACATTTTGGGCACCCAACATCTCCCTCACACTCAATATGTTACATGTCCCCATGCAACTCAATCACTTTATATTTTGAATATTAAAGTGTGTATTAATCTTATTGTAAGAAGGGTGACCAATTTCTTCTTATGAGTAGAAAATCCTACAACCAAGTTAGGATTCCATTTTGTTTCTTGTGTTAAGAAGAAATTAAATTCATAAAGTTCAAATAGTAATTTTTGTTCTCTTGTAGATTATTCATCATACATTTCAATGAAATCAAATACACTATTCATTTCAAAACTTTTACTTACATTCATCCTATAATTCTAAATTATGTCCATTGTTCATGTAAGTACATGGAGTATACTTTTCTAGGACACCTACAGGCTACTGATTACAAACCCAACTCATACATATTATTTTTATGTTCTTCCTTGGATGCTAATTGTTTCTAAAATTCATGTAGCTTATATTTCCATTTTTTATCCCCACACAAATACCTGGAAAACCATTCCTCCTACATTTTTTGAATCTCAAATTTATATTTTTGTTTGTAAATGATTTCCATGACATATAATTCTTCTTTTCCTTTCCACTGAACACAATTAAACTTAACATATGCAATAGTTGATGTATTGGTCAAAATATCATCAAGCATTTGGTTAGCAATCTCATGAAAAGTCTTCATAGTTTGTTTTTTCATATTTAACAAATGTGGAAGGATAAGGAAAGAACGTTTCCTCGACTATAGTAGCTAATAAATCTAACCCTGTAACAACTTGATTTGTAGTCTCTAATTTTCCCATTAGCAATTTTAATTTCCAGAGGCTTATTTTATCTCTTTATCTACTTGTTCTGCTAGTACCATTGCTTAACATTTCTTTTGATGGTTGTGAGTTCTGTCCTTAAACTACCATTCTCTTCTTGTAATTTTTTTCCTCTATGTTTTACTTTCTCATTTTCTGTTTAACACGATTATCAAGAAATTGCATTTCTCGGACATGCCTCTTCAATTTTCTAATTTTTATTCTACTTATTTTCTAATATATAATTGAGTAACTTAAATTTTACCTTATGAGCAGGCTCAGTTTTTTCAAAATATGTTCTTGGTGGCTCAAAGTTCTCCAAATTAAGCATGTGCACATCCTATGGTTCAACATGGTCTTCTTGAGTTGACGATTTTAGAAAGTCCTGATGAGAATGTATTATTCACAACTACCTAGGTGACTTTGAAAAAAAATATCATGTGGGGTTACATTATCCTCTACAATTAATTGTTTCATTTTCCACATTTAGAATGCAGAGATCAAACACCCAAATCGGCTTACCCCACTGCAATCAAGTCCTTTTGTGCAACATATAAGAAATAGGGAAAGAAGAATATGGATAAATGCTAGAAAATATTGTTGGGAAGACAAAGGAAATATTTTTGTGGATGTCAGACTCATGACATAATTACCGACAATGGTTATCCATGAAAATCATTATACAACATACCGAAATATTTTCAAAACATTCATTTTTTTATTTGACATAAGACATTGATTTTATGATATGAGGGAAAATATGATCAAGGGATAAGGTGAGGTTAATAAACATGGAATAAAAGTAAATAAGGTCACATATATATAGTTATATATAATTTAAATGTTTAAATAAGAAAACCATACCTTGGAGCTTTACCTGTTCTAAAATTGTTTTTATGTAGTCACATGGAATATTTTTCCAGAACAAATTCTAAGAATGTTGGTGCTGCTAAAGAATATGAAGAAGATATTGATGTTGCACTACTACTATAGGAAATGCTCATGGATGATTTGTAATTGATTCAACTCATGTACCATGTTATTTCATTATGCATGGACTAAAACTTTGACCTTACTCATGTGCTGACCTAATGGTCTCTCAACTTGGGATGATAGGTAGATGAGCTTTTGGTGTTGATTTGGAACCATATCCAATTCACGATCTAGTATCGGGATGCATGCAATAATATAAAACTACAAATCCTCTATAGAAAAATAATTGTAACTATTTATAGATACTTGTTATTAGATCAAATTTAAAACATGCTCATGCACCATTTATCATGCATTTTTTTGAAAATTTTGCTCACGTTTTACTCAATTTATCAAATTCTCCTAAAAACCCATGTCTCATAATTTTTTAACTCATCCTCATCTGATTGCAAATGTCGTGCAAAGATCTCCCTTGAAGATAATATTCTATAAATTCAGTAGCTACAACACTTTATAGGGGAGTTTTGGTAGCTACAGAAAGTCTAAAAAACTGCAAAATTTAACTTGTTCTAAAACATCTTCATAAGGAAACGTAAGTTATGATCTTGTGCAACTATCCTATGTAAAATTTGTTTCAAAGAAACCTTGATGTTGAGGAAAAAATAAAATAATGAAATGCTTGAAATTATGTTGCTCCATTTTACCTCTCTGTTGTAACGATCGGGAAAAGATGAGTATTGGGTGCTTGGATGCTTGGGAAAAAATATGTTAAATACTATTTGAGGGGGATCTAAATTGAATTTGCATAGCTCTGGAAAAGTTATGTAACTGTTGAAGTTTCTGGAAATGTTGATGAAGAATCTAAAGATGATGTTGGTGAAGAATCTGAATATCATGTTGATAGAGGTTTGAAGAATAAAAAATTATGTAAACTGCATAAATTAACTTGCTTTGTGGATCCCTTTGAATAGTAAGCTCTGGATTTGAATATGAAACTCAATACTTTCTCTCCCCCACATTGAGGATGATGGATTTCCTCATGCATCCTTCTGAGATATGATATTTGATTACCTGTTGCTCGAATAATGAAGAGGATGTTGAGTGAAGGAGTTCTATGTTGTGAGAAATCTAATACAATAAATCAACTATTGAAACTAAAGATCTAGAGATTTTATTTTAAATTAGAAACTCTTATTTTTTTACCATCCATATCAAATGAAAAATACTTATGGAACCAAAATAACAACCATGAATACTACTACAAGGAACCAAAAATTATGCTACAGGGAAATATACTGCAATAAAAATGGCATTCCCTTTTTAGTTGTAAGATGTAAAAAAGGTTGCAAGTGTTTATACCATTAAACCATATAGTCTTCATAAAAACCTGAATCCATGGTACAATTCTTACCATGTGAATTTTTTTGATGACATCGAGCATGAAAATAAATCATTGAATTATTGGCCATTAATGTATGTCGTTAACCAATGCGATATCACTCACCATTGATGTCAATGAGTGTCAAGGTACCCTAATGCATCGTGTTAGGAAAAAATGAATTTGTTGGAGTCGAGTAACCTGTAGGATGGTGATAGTCAGGAGGCATCAATGCATCCCCATTGCTATCAACGAGGAAACCTGTCATTGAGCCATACAAGCTCCAAGGCATTATAAATATCTATTGATCTTGATCTCAGATCGATTTTCGAAGTCGATGGGACAAGAAAAATTGGAATGAAGGCCTTAAGGAATCCCACATCATCGAGTATGATCATAGAACATAATTTGTTTGAATAATAATAATACAATATTGAACCAATGTGAAGAACTTATAGAGAATTTTTCCCACTAGTTTCCTGGTTTTCAAGCAAAAAATAATGTCCAGTTGCGCCACTAAACCGATTTTCACAACTGGACCTATTTTTATCTTTACTCTTTTGTTTATTCATTTATTCTTCTACCCTATCCTACTTTTCTTGAAAAGGAAAATGTCTTTCAAGTATATGAATACCTCCAATGGATCCATGTCCCTAACATGATTACAAATAAACTCATATTTAGGTTTGAAAGATATACTTTGATATATACTAGAATATGAGAAACCAACTGCTTTAGTTGATATGATGTCAATAATTGCTTAAGAGTGAAGGAATTTTGTGAATTGATAGGTGCCTGAAACCATAATTCAATGTAGTTGTGATGCTCTTGGTTTACTTTTTCATTACCACCACTTTGTATGTCCTCCTTTGTCATACCATGTAGATCATATACTATTTGTTGATTGGTCTCTTGAACGGATAAAGTATCCGATGATAGGCATGGTAGAAATTCCTCGATCTCAGTTTCTAATGTCTGCTCTCCATAAAATGTTTCCCATGGATGTTTTCTATCTTCTAGGTATTCATCTTCATAATGCCCATGGAATTATTGATCTTCTATCACTTCCATAAGTGCAGGTATGTTCCTGATTGTTGTCAATATTTTCTACTCCTGAGAGGCAAAGATGTTTCCAGTTTCTACTTGGATTTGAGAAAATTCTTGGAGTATCATTTTCTCCTTTTCTCAAAATATTCTTGAACATGCTTGAATTCTTCTTGCTAGTTGATAGTTTTTGTATTGCACATGGATTAGTGCATGGGGGTTCTTATAACACCCAAAAAATAATTGGAACTTTTCTAATTTTTTAATGAAATATACAAAAAAAAATGAAACACACTATATCATGAATACCTCATTCTAGTAAGACCACGTTGTCACCAGGTTATCATTTGACATGAGCTAGTCTCTCCATGCATTCTACTTAACATGATTTAAATGGTTGAAGAGAGACTCCCTACAAATCTACTTATAGTGAATGTCCAGGTTCTTACCTCTCGTCTTCTCATTTATATTCCTATGCATTCATTCCTATATGAATTTAAATGATGAAAAGAAAAATTGATGCTTTTTTTCACTTCCCCGACAACGACACCAAAAATGTTAGTTAGTTCAATTAGGTGAACTCTGCTACATTAAATTATCAACCTAGGGATCGTAGACTAATGAAGTGCATGCAAAATATATGTATACCTTAGCTTCCAATCTATCCCTACATGACTATTATGCAAAAATTAAAAATTTCATTGCTTAGCTATAGAAATAGATTCAGTTCTTTAGCTATAGAAAACAGAGTAAATGTTCATTGTTTAGTTGCAAAAACAAAGTTTTGTTCAACTACAGAAAGAATAGAGTATTTTTTAAATGATGAAAAACAGATTAATAAAGAAACAAATATAATTATGAACGCTTAGTATCATCAATCTACTAGATTTTTAATTACATTCTTTCAATCATCTAAAGCAATGAGATTTCTTGCATTTGAAATAACAATCAATTGTTCAATTGATGTTTGTTGTGTTAGTTATCTTCTGTAAATGCAAATGAATGAATTTGCATAGAGAGAAATGAACATAAATGTAACTAACACAAATGATAAGAAAACAATACCGACAATAAATTAAATGAGTAATGCACTCCTCCTCAGGGGGGCCTCCTAGATCGAGGAACACTACTTAGAAAAGATTGTATGAACTAAGCTCTTATAAACTTAAAACATGTAACTCATGAAAGTGCATACTAACTGGAATTTAATATATTAATTCAGAGAAACAATATGAGTTTATAATAGTTTTATATCATCATATATATCCCTCATGAAGGTATAATAACCCATATTTATACATTACATACAAGATCTTAGATACACAACCCAGGGATCCTCAAACCAACTGCAACAACATTTTCTGATAAAATGTGGTTTAAAGAATCAAGCATATCTCCTAGACATTTTTTTTTTTGATAAATCCACTTGATGAGAACCTAAATGGCGTCGTCCTTCACAAAACCCATTCCCCATATTTCCATGATTCACCTTCATGTTCTCAAAAATAACACCGCAAAAATATTGGCTGGAAATTGTCGTGAGTTGACGAGAATCTTTGACCAGGAGATAGATCTTCGTGTTTTTGACCATGGCATGATATGAATAACCGAGATTCATATTGAGGGTCCTAGAAAGAAAACCTATGTCTTCAATTTCCACATAGGTTCTTGTTAGTGCTAAAGCCATGGAGGTGGCATGTTGAAAATAGAAGTGTTGCTACGAGAATTGAATTTTGGCTTGATCTATCTTTTAGGATGACCTCAAATTGCACTCTTCTAGATCCAGGAGGAAGGTAAGCTATTATATCATATCATTTTCATAACCTAGGTGGAATATTTTAATTTTCTCCACTGCAACTATCAAAACCAACTCGATTTACAAGAATTTAAGTTCTTGTAAATACCTTTTATTTAACATGATTTAAAACTCATTTAAACATCAAATAATAGAAAAAATTATGCAAAGAGACCTTAACTGCCTAAGGGGTCTCTTGATTTGGATTTATAAATAACTTCAAGTATTTAGAATTAAAAAAGGACAAGTTTCAATGGTAAAAAAAGAATCCGGTTAACACAAAAGAGGGAAATTGCTAGTCCAAATAAAGACAAATTGGGCACCGAACACTAATAAAGGATCATTTTTGGGGGTTACAACATCCAAAACTTGCGTACATTCCCTCAATGTTTATCTACACATCAATTTCTTTCCAACGATGTGAAAATCACCTTAATTAGAGATTGTATGCGGAATTTATGCCTCTCTCAAGTTGACCTACCTTGTTGATGACAATGGTATGAGTGGATGCCACATCAACCCCCATTAATAAAACATGTGGGGATATCCATCTATGTAATTTCAATAAGATTATTGAAGGTCCAAACATTATCACTAATTGAGGATTGAGGATGCAAAAACCCTAAACCCAGATGGCTATCGAGATATGTTAAATATTGAGTCGCTAGGAGGACAAAGGGTTCCATTCTTTAGCATTATATTTGTTCTGTAGTTGAGAAGATAATATAGGAATGGTATTTTGAGAGAATAACATAGGAGGAAAATATTTTGTAGTATCCATACATGCCACAATGTCAAAGGAAACTTCATAGTGAGTGCCTCTTTCTCTATATCTACTTTTCATATTTGAAGAAAAGAGTGCATATCATAGGAATTGCCTTCTAGTTGGATTTTCTCTTGTATTGGGTTTCCCAAATTATATATTGTGTTCATTTGTGTGTGGATGGTGTGTTATTTTTCTCATTTATTTCATTTTCATATTCCATACATTCAAGAAAATCTAGTAATAATCTAAGGAAAATTGGTTTGCATAGTCTAAGGTTTCAAAATATTATAAGGTATGTTGTGACAAATTGTTCTAGTGGAATATCCATAGTAGTTTATAGATCATATTAGTATTCGAGCAATTTTCTTTGGGATATCTGTGGAAAGTTGTTGGATCTAGGAATTGAATTAAGAAAAAAATGTCACATAACCCTATCCATGTTGGATGAGTATATTCAAAACATCCCTCGAGATATAGCATAAGAGAGATTTGAAAGGTTGGATGATAAGGTCACTAATATCTCTCACAATATGACACTCCTCACGGAGGCTATAACAAACAAGCTCGGACTGTTCGGGGAGGTTGGAGGATCTAACACATATATTATATCATAGGGTAAACTGAGAGATAATGAAGACCCAAAAAATGAGTTGAGGAAAGAGCCCAAGAAAGAGAAACCAAGTTCTAGTGCCATTACCCCTTCATATTCTTTATTTAAAATGGAAGTGAAAATTGGATATCAAGCCATACCAAGGTGATATTGATCCAATAAAGTTGAATCGTTGATTGCAATATTAAGAGGTTTATTTTAATGTCCACCATATATAAGAAGAGAAAAATATTTAATTTTCCAGACTGAAATTATAGGGCCATGCATTAACCTGGTGGGAAAGTCAAATGGAAATAATTAGGCTGGAGGGTGATCCACTAGTAACTAAGTGGGAGGATTTCAAAACCCTTGTTAAGTCCTAGTTCTACCCTATTGGGTATGTAGAGGACCAATTCATCCATTGGTGTTACTTTAAGAAAAGGCAAGAGTAGAGTGTGCAATAATACACCATTGAATTTAGGAAGATGACTATCTTGTTGGGTATCTCCCCCGAGAACCTAGATGCACTCCTCAAGTATTTTGGGGGTCTACATAGTCATTTTCAAAGAAAATTATTCTCCTCAAGCCCAAGATAGTTTATGAGGCCTACATGCAAGAGTAGTATCTAGAAAATATAGGCCACAAAAACGACAACCAAGTGATTCTAACAAAAACGAGCACAAAGATTCTAACAAAAACGAGCACAAAGGGAAATAAAAGAAGATTATAGGCATTTCATATTAGTGGAAGGATCCAAGTAATCACTGTAACCATTACAATATCAATGATAACACTAAATAAAAGTGTCATAAACTACATCCAAAGCTAATCCCTCTGACCTATAAGAAGGATGCCAAGAAGAAGAACCTTCTAGCCATGGATTCAAGAAATTAGGTAGAGATCAACTCAAATGTGGATGAGAATATTTCTTACACTTCAATGTGGAAGGAGGTGATTTATATTATCCTTCATCACAAGGAAGATAAGGATATGACAAGACTCTTCCATATCAAGATATAGATCAAGAAGATCAAGGTAGATGCTCTATTTGATTCTAGTTCGTAGGCCAATGTAATAGAAACTGATATAGTCAACAATCTTAGGTTGGAGTTTCATGATCATACAAGCCCATAACCATTGGCGTGGGTTAACAACGATGTAGAAATGAAGGTCACAAAAAAATGTAAGATCAAATTTGTTGTAAGTGCATATTTTAGTGTTGAAGTGGAGTTATATGTAGTACCCCTTGATGTGTGTGGTGTAGCGTTTGGAATCCCTTATATGTATATGAAGGATATGATATTGATTCTGAGAGAAAATAAGTACTGACTAATAAAGGATTGTAATTCCTAAATAATCAATGCTCACAAAGGTAAATCAAATATCTCACTAGTAAGTGCCAACCAAGACAAACAATTGATTAGTTCTAGTAAGAAATATGTGTTTCTTTTCTTAATAGAGAATCAACCAGGTGATGAATTGGTAAGGGAAAGGAATATTTGGAGGGATGTACTAAGGATAACAAAAAACAATTGGAGGAGTTTCTACATACATACAAAGGAGTGTTTCAGAAGCCTAAAGGGTTACCACCTAAGAGGGAAGTGGAACATGAAATATATTTGTTTCCTGACTCCCCATTACCAAATATTAGGTTGTATAGATAGTCTATTTTGGAAGAAGATGAAGTGAAGAAGAATTTGCAGTAGTTGTTGGAGAATGGTGTGATTAGAAAAAGCATCTCACCTTATGGTTCACCTATCATCATCATACCCAAGAAGGATGGGACTTGGTGTATGTGTATTAACTACAGATCTTTGAACAATATTACACTTAAGAATCGACACCCTCTACCTAGGATCGATGATTTGAAAGACCAATTGTAGCATGTCAAGTACTTCACCAAGTTGGATTCAAATCAGGATACCACTAGGTACATGTCAAAGAATAAGACACTTGGAAAAATTCCTTCAAGACAAGGAAAGGTTTATATTTGTGGTTGGTCATGCCATTTGGTTTATGTAATGCACCAACTACATTTATGAGACCGATGAATGATCTATTGTTCCCATATTCATATTGATTTGTTATAGCGTGTTTGGATGATATATTGGTTTATAGTTCTACATGGGAGGAGAACAAATCACATATAATGCAAGTGTTAGAGACTGTGAAAAGAACCAGCTGTTGGCTAACCTCAAGAAATGTGAGTTTTCTCAACAATCATTGGTGTATTTGGGGTATGTGGTCATTGTAGGGTAACTCATTTTGGCACGGAATTGATCATACCAGATTCCTTATTAGGTTACCAACAAAAGGTACTGTGTAGTCTAGAGTGCTAGGATTTTCATCTCCTCTGAAGAGAAGAAGTATCACCAGAAGCGCAACCAAGATAGAAGGATAGGGATGGGAAAGGATAATACTTGGATGGGTTCCCAGAACCTTCAAGAGTCACCATGATCTTGCGCAAAATAGACCAATTATAGATCAGATCTGAACTCATGCATACAAGAATTGAAGATACATAAGTTGCGAAAAGATTTCATACACAGAGACATCATATTGAGCTTATCAAGCATAAAATAAGTACTATAAAGATACAATGCATACTCAAAAACATAGTATGGCACATTATATTTCAAAAATTTTGGGTCCTTCTTCATCTATTATCTTCATAACTTATCAAATACAATCTTATAGATACAACTTGGTACTCTATTACAAACTTCTGAATCTTGACTCATGTCGCTGAGCTCTATCTACCCTGAACCAAACACAGATTACATATACCACCTTTGCTTAACCACAAAAAAACTCAACCTATCAAGGACAAGAACCCAAAGCTGAGAGAGAGAACCAAAAATCCCTTTTAAAATTGTATACATCTCATATATCTAAGCTAATTGGGATCTTTTGGCTTTGGGATCACATAATTTCTTATTCTGTTGTAACTTCTTTTTCCTTGCTGGTGTTGCGCTGTCCTTTCCCCGCAACCGATTTCTGTTAATTTTCCTCGCTCCACTCATGGGCTAATTTTCCATGTTTTTTTACCAAAAAATGATTCGCCCAAATTCTATAATATAAAATTATTTTACCTTAAAAATTGCCAAAATGTTATACAAATTATATAAAATCCTTATAAATTTGACTATTTTTACAAAAATATCGCTAAACATTTATAGTTGTCATATGAAGGAATAGTAAGATTCGCCAAGGTTTCTACATTTTAAAATAAATTTCCATCCTTAAAATCATCCCTACTCCACTGTTCAAATTCTTATGTATCTTGCACAACTTGTGATAGACCAAAACTGGGAATGTAGTCCTTTTTGCACAACTTCAAATCCAAAAACAAAGGGCCCAATAGGCTCCTACCACAAGCCTTGACTCTCCCTCGAGTTAAGTACTTGGAAATTTCGCAGCTTCTAGGAGTAATTGTTTCTTTCCCTTATCCTGCTTCTCCGCTTTAGATTTCTCTTATGCTTGTGATTTCTCTTCCTCTGCCTATTCAAACGAAGGGACCAACTCTGGGACCAACACTAAGGCTCGCTTTCTGACTTCCTAGAAACTCCCAACTTTATCCTGCCATTTCCTGGCAAGGAGTGAGGCCTTGGTGATGAACTGTTGGGTCGCATATATGATACATCCCTTGGGCTTGGATGCGACCAAAGAGTTCCATTCAAAGTCTGTTGTTGTATCGACCTAATTCATTTTCATGTATACTATCTAAATGACAAGTCGAAAGTCATGCAGATCCTTGGCTACAGATTGTGAATCGAACAGAGTGTCCATATCATTATCCACTTGTTGGATTTCGTCAAATTTCTTGAGAGGATCCATAGTAACCACAACTTCCTCATTCAACAATTGTATTCTCGCACGCACGTCCTCTAGATTCTAGTTGTGCCTAGCGATGATGCCCATCTAGTCACCAACTTCTCGGAATATCCTTGTGAAATCAGTTGTGTGCTTATGTAGTGCTACTCGAGCATTGTTTCCTTCTAGCACTACCTTCTCCATCTGTTCTTGCAACTTCCAAGGCTATTTCTCTGCTTCTTTCTGACTCTGCTGCAAATAAACTTCCATATTCTCTACGCGAATGGCCAGCTATGACCATGTTCCTTGGAGTAATTCAATCTGGTGGTCAGGATCACCTGCATCACTGGGCTTTGGCAGTTGAGGTGCGACCTTCCTTATTTCCAGATAGGCTTCAAAAATCCTCTCTTGGACTCTTTCCAGTTTGTGTTCTGCCTTAATCTTGGTGAATTATTTCTGTGTCTTTCGTACATGAGCAAGGAGTGTTTCCTCCCTTGTGAACTCTACAGTCCTTTTGACCTGCTGGAGCCTCTGTTCAAGTTGATCAGCTGAGGCCCTAATCAATCTGACTAGCTGCGTTGCTGGCCACTATGCTATTTCAGCAGGAGAAGGGGTGGCACCCATGGGTGCTCGAACCTCCAGTGGAATACCCCTGGCCATTGAGTGCTCTTGGGGAGTCTCTACCTCCTCCTCTCCTGTAGACAGTCCTGGTACAAACCTCAATCTCAATGTTGTCGGTAGGAATGTTAAAACATTCGTTCTGTCCAGGTAGAGTTGCAACAACTCTTCACACTGCTAAGGGTTTTGGAGGAATAACTCCATCTATTCTTGTGCTGATGTTTCACTTTTCCCCGAAGTCATCTCTGGTTCCTTCTGTCCCTTTGGTATCTCCTCTTATTTGTGGACCTTTGCTTCCTAGGTTGTGTTTCCCATAGCTCCCTCAACCTTATTCATTTTGGCAGTGTGTTGGCGACTTCGTAATTGCGACTTATCGATTGTTTTCATCTCCATCGAAGACGAAGCATCCTTACTCGACACAAAGGGTACAATCTGTTGGTCTTGGGCTTCAGGGTTCGGGCTAGTCAGTTGCAACTTCTAATCCAATATTTTAGGGTTTGGACCAGAGAGTTTTGGCCTCTGCTCGGGTATTTCTAGGGGATTGAGCTACATGGGTTATGGATCAATGGTTTGGGGTGGAATGTCGATTTCTAGAGGTAGCGACTAGGGTTGTGCTGGTGATGGAGGGTTCTCAGTGATGATGGTGGATGGAGTGGTGACAGGCTCAAGGTCATCCTGGATATGTATTATGTGGGTTGCTCAAGTTGCTAAGTGAGTGCGGGCGACGGTGGATGAGATGGGTTGGGGTTGTAGAATCATACTTGGGGAAATCCCTGTCCTGAGTTTCTTAGCCACTGGCTCTATGATGAACGCAACGCTAAGTATTTCGTTGACATCCTTACCTTTCAACATAGCTTGCTCCGACAGTTGTGGGAACACCGACAATGTTCTCTTCTTAGGATCTAATGGTTGTGTCTTCTCCTCTTCTTCAGAGTCCATCTGTGTCAGAGCTTATTTCTTTCGTACCTCTGGGCTTGATCTTAGTCCTACCCTTGTTTCTTGACCTTTATTCTTCAACAACTTGGCGGAAAAAACATAATGCATCCCCGACTTGTGCATGTTACATTTGACTCCAGGCCATGAAATCACCTCTTTGTCAAAGGCCTCTTCATCCAAATAGAATGACAACATCCACGAGTGGAAGTCCTCCTTTTTGGCATACCTCGAACACACAAATGTATGGTGTCGGTTCATGCTGAATTCTATTTTCCACGTATTGCAGTTAAGAAGCTCTTGCAGAATGCACAACCTATGTGTTGCGTAAATTAGTCTGTTGTACCACTTGGAGAAAACCGTGTTGTTGAAGGAGATGTTCTTCGAGTCCACCCTTAAATTCCAGGGCTCAAACATTTTTTCCAAGCATCCCTTATCTGTTGGAGCCAATGGTCTTCCAGTGTTGAGAATTGTGAACGCAAGCAAAAATTATCCATAGGTGAAAGTACCACCTTTCTCCTAGGATTCCTCGCAGACAACAAGGATTTCCTCCAATAGGTAGCTGCACCAGTTGAAGACAGTGCCATTGGCGCAAAAATCTGCCACTGATAAAGTATCTAGTGTGCATTCTCCCTTGTGGTAGGACCTCATAACTTTTCTATCTATGATGTAGCAACCAGTCCTGTCTGTCTCAGCTAGTATGGGGTTGATCTTGGCTGTGCGCCCCCCCCTCTGTGTGTGAAACCTTTCGTATAGGTTGGGCTCCCCCTTCTTTTTTCCATGCTTGCTGGGACCTTGGAAACCTTTGGACGTGTCCTCACCCTCGAGGGACAGTCCAATAAGTTGGTGGATGTATTATGTGTGGATTGGATATCTCCTATCCAACCACAGACTTCTGTCATGAACCCTACTGATCAGAAACTTGGTACACCTCGCAACTTCGCCAGTGGTGCAAAAACTGGTAAGTCCCTAAGGTTCATGATGGTTGAATTGAACAAATTGATGAAGTCGGGCTTTAGCAAAAATTGCATGCCTCCCAATTCATCTCGAGAGATACTCCAGAAAACATCTATGTTTATTTGAGGGAACAAGACTTGGTCTGTTCAGTCAAGGTCAAGGAGCTCGACTTGCTCCACCTTCCCCTTGAGATCGCCCATGACCACGACCCGGGGGTCACAGGGATAATCTTGTACTACATCCTTGGAAATGACGCTTTGGATCCCTGTAGCTCTCGACATGGTTATTCTGAACTATCAGCAAATTGGACAAGAGAAACAGGGAATGGGGATCATCACTAATGGTCAAGGGATTACATAGGCTTGCTCACTCTTCAGAATTCGTAAATCTCTAAGTTCGTTATGGCAAACAATGCGTCCTACATTGAGTTCTTAGACCCGTATACCCATGTTGAGCTGGAAAGCTTTGAAATAAATGTTATTCATCATTATCCTATAGAAGCAACTTGGATTTGAGTTGTCTGATGGGATTGGTTAATGGGGTAAATCTCTCGGTTGATCTTGGCATTGACTGGGCAAGTTGGTCAGGGACATGGCCGATTTCAGACCTTATCATTTAACAGATGAGAATCTTGGTGTGAATATCGATGGCATCTTTGTATATCACAACTTTATGGCTTAACCGAATTCAAACGAGGTACTGTAGTAGTAATAAAGGATGTGACTGGACTGGGTTTGTGTGGCACATGGACTCAGATTGCATCCATATTCTCTCTTGTGCCGACCACAAAAGGGGTCCCCATCATATTAATGACTGTCATTAATAGGTTTTTGATGCTTCTGATCCTACGCAACTGATTAAGCAGTTCTGCATCAAAACAACACTTAAACGAAAAAATGAACTACATGTCACAATGCAACAAGGAACTCTTTGACTTTATTAACTTAATTCACAACAATTTGCAAGAAAATTCAAACCTAACTACTATACATGCTCTTTCGGACTAGAGAAACGGTCCTTTGTATTAGTTTGGAGATAAATAAGGTTTCAGGTGAGCGTCATTCACCCATCCTTGTCATAGCATACCATCTAGTTGTGCAAGTCTGACTACTCCAGACAGTCGGATCTCCACAACTATAAATGGCCCAAACCAATGCATGCGCAACTTGCCTGGATGTTTCTAGTATTGATTGTCATAAAGTAGGACCTTATCTCCTTGTGCAAATACTTTGGTCTTAATGTGTATATCATGCCAAGATTTTTTCCTTGTTTTCTCAACTGTCTAATGGAAGTCTTCTTAAAAAGTGGTCTCTTCTAGTTCTTTTAAGTCCATGAGCCTATGCGCAACTGATTCATCCTTTGCCATGTGTGTAATCTGTGCAATATACAAACTTGGAGTAATGAATTCTGCAAGCACCATCTCTTTCCCATAAACTAGCTGAAATGGAGTGTACTTATGGAGTTTCTTTGTGGTTGTCCTGTAATCCCATAGTACTGATGGAACTCTATCATCCAAATCTTCCCTGTTTTTGCAATAGACCTTCATTAATCCTCTCTCCAGAATCTTGTTAAACGCTTCCACTGTTCCATTGGCTTGCAAATGGTAGGGAATACTTTTATGATGTTGGATCAAGAAATCTGATGTAAGTTTTTCTATTGTACTACCGATAAAATGAGTTCCCTGATCATTGGTCAGACTCCTAGGACATCCAAACTGAGTGATAATATGATAAAAAATGAAGCTAGCAGTAGTATCGGTCGAACAATCCTGAACAACTATTGCCTCAACCCATCATGTAAGGTAGTCAGTTGTGGTAATAATGTACCTTGCCTTTGAATGCTTAGTTGTGGGGTTGATCGACTTAATTAAGTCAACCTCGCACTTCTCAAAACCTTGTAAGTCTCGAACTGGTTGAAGTGGCAATTCATCTCATCGTGATGGCTTACCCAGTCTTTGACAAACATCACATGATCTAGCATATCCCTTTTCATCATTGAAGAGCGTGGCCCACCATATTCTAGCTTGGAGGACTTTGTACACAGTGGCCTTTCCTCCCACATGACCTCCCACAGCTCCACCGTGGCACTCCCACAGTATATCTTGTATTTCATAATCCAAGACACATATCCTGAGGATACTATCTAGTCCCAATTTATACAATTGCCCTGCAATCAATTGATAGTCCGCTGCTCTAACCACCTTTTGGTTTCTTATCTTAGTTATACCTTTAACATGATTTGACCCAGGTTCATATCTATTGGGGGTCCAACAAAGCCTCTAAAACTATCGACCCCAGGGTAAACCATGAGGCAGCGCAACGCACATATTTCACTGCACAGTCTCACTCGAGATAGTATTAATGGGTGACTGCAATCCTCAATTGCTTGCAGTCCAGGACTGAATGGGGATCTGTGAATTGTGTGCTATGAATTCTATCTAATTATTAGAGAAATATATCGTCATTATTATTCATGAATGTAGCATAATTAGATCCATTAATTCATTCATACATCATTCTAACACCTACTTATTGACAATAAAAGGGACGCAAACATTCAATCACATAACATAGGTGCTACCGTGGTTCACCCCCTCCTGGGATACATCCACAAATATCTGGCTCTCAAGCTCTTTTATTATGGTGGTTCCAAAAATACAACGTCGTGCGCTTTACAACTCGTCCTCAGTCGGGTTGAGATCTATTATGAGGCATACTAGATCACACCAGGCTCCTCAACCTGTGATCTAACCCTCAAGATCTACCCTTCTGACCCTCTACATCTCAACAACTTACAAGACTGGATTAGATTACAGTCATGTTACAAACCAGTTACTCCTTCTCGTGTGAGTAACACTCAATGATCAGAACCCCGCCCCACCTAGACCTCCTAGGTATCTATTTATATGTGTTTTTGGCTCAACATCCATTACATTCTCTTACCAAAACCCTAACATAGTTAGGTCTTCTTGCATGTTGGCCTTGCATGCTTTCCTCCTCTGCATGCGCATTTTCCTTTCGTCCATTGATTTTCCTTCCAACTATATTTATTTCCCATCTTCTTTCATGTGTGCCTCGCATGCCTCCCTACCAACTGTATTTCCTCCATGTCGTTCCTTTTCCCCAAAATGGGCCTGTTCCCAAAAATCGCTCAGATTCAGAATCAGACGACATGGAGGATAATAACGATTAGAATTAAGAAAGGGGAAATAAACCTCAAAATAATCAACCGTGGTTGGCTAAAGATTCTCTGTAAATCTCGAGACGGGTACATAACCTACCTCAACATCTCAAAAAATTACTTCCCAAATTCGACCCTGAAACCTATGGATTTCCTGAAGACCATATTAAGAAGTTTATACTAGCTATAAGAATGATGAACATACAACATGAGTATGTATTGTGTAGGATTTTTCCCTATACCTTTGAGAATTTAGCCTCGACTTGGTATTTTAACTTGCATGTTGGATCCATAACTAGTTGGACAAAGTTTCCAAAAGATTTTTTAACAAGTTTGCACAAGAAACCACCAAAGGAGCTTTAATGGTTGAAATTTCCATTGCCACCATGAGTTCAAAAGAGAGGGTTAATGATTTCAATCAAGGGTTTACCACTATCCTAAAAAATTTCAACCTGAAGCTAAACCTACTCAGGAGTTTCATATTGAGGTATATGTTAATTCTGTCCCTACTTCCATTTCCATGTTTGTGAAAAGGGCTCCCAAACATACATTAGCTGAAAATTTCGATGAAGACAAAATGATCGAATTGCAAATGAGGGGATGCAAAGAGGGCTAGGTCTCACTAGTTAAGAAGGAGGTTCAACCTCCACCTAGAAGAGGACTTTTTTTGACTAGACTTATGGGGAAATAAACTAAACAGGGTTCCAGAAAAGGAGGTGGGGACATAGAATACCTACAATGGATGATAAAGAAACTTTCGAATGAAATCGTAGACATTAAAAGACGTTTTGGGGAAGGAAACCAAGGTCAAAGGACTTATAAACCCTTTTTTAATAGAAACCCTCCTTTCAAAGCAATTGAACCTCCCCCATCCAACTTAAACATCGACGTGGGTAATGTAGCATCTGACTCTTCTTGCACGTACCATCAAGAGAAACATTATGAAAGGGAATGTCCCCAATGGGTGCACACTATGAATTTAATGGCCAATCAGTTCTTAGACGAAGTTTCTCTTAATGAACAATCAAGTGGCTCAACGATGAATATCTTCGATTAGGAAGAAGATGAGTCATTGGAAGAAACAACCATGTTGTTGTGGGATCTTGACTTGCCAATTCCCCTTGACGATGCATTTGAGGTCTAGGAACCACCCGCTGAGGTTTTGGTTGTACAAACATGAAGTAAGGGTCAACCAGTCCCAAATGATCACATAATTGTTCAATCGTCGCAAGGGAAAAAAATAGTCGCTCACTCGAAAGCATTGTTTGTCTCTCAAGGAAATCCTATAAACATACACACATGGGAAGCACCTAATATGGAATACAACATAGTAGAAGACTTAAATAAGTTGAAGGCTAATGTGTCAGTCATGGACATGTGCAGGATTCCCCAACAAAAGGGTTTTCTGTTACATTCCTTAAAGTCAATAGAAGCCTCTATAACGAGCACTGACCTAGGTGAGGTCCCATCTCCCACAGATTTAAAGAATAAACCAAATGTGAATTAGTTCTCTTTAGAAAAAAGAGGAAATCCTTTTGTCCCACCTTTCCTTTTAACGTTTGAAGTCTTCAACAAAAGCTTGCATAATTGCTTAGTCACATCAGGGGCATCCTCCAATGTCATGCCATTGTCAATCTGCAAGAAATTGAACGCAATCCCGCTCAAAAGTGATAAACATGTTATACAACTAGACATGACTCAGGTAAAAGTTATTTGCGAACTTAAATATGTCATGATTATAATGGATACACACTCAAAATGTTTCCAAGTAATTGACATAATTGTAGTAGATATCCCAGAGGCTTATGGATTGCTACTTAGTCGATATTGGTCTGAGAAATTGAACGGATACTTCAGTATAGACTGGGATCACCTCTAGTTTCCATTAAAGGGACATACAAAAATGATACATATCGATAGGTAAAGATATCTCAAACACACTCTCACAGATTTAGAAGCTTTTAACAAACCCTCGTCGACATATTTCCCCATGCTAGGAAACTACTCCTACAATTATGATTTTGAAAATTTGTCCCCTCTCTCATCTAATGTACCTCTCACTCAAAACTCTAAAATGAATTTTCAAGTGAATCTACTGGTAGCCGTAGAAGAAAGCATCTTCTATCAGGAGCCTCTGTTGGGAACAACCGATAAGGAATATGAAAATGAGAAAATAACTAGGCCTGAAGAAGTTGCTGAATTTTTCTCACAAGTTTGGATGTTGTATTTTGATGGGTCTAAATCACTAGAAGGGTTGGGAGCAGGTTGTATTCTCATTGACCCAAATGGGAAGAGAAATTTCCTATCCTGCAGACTAGAATTTGAATGAACCAATAACATTGTAGATTATGAAGCTCTAGTTCAGGGACTGAAGAAAGTCATAGACTTAAACATTAAAGAACTGAAAGTTTTTGGGGACTCTGAAATTATCATTAGGCAAGTGAAGAATACTATCCATTGCAATTCACCCCACTTGAGAAATTACCAACAAGAGGTTCATAGACTAATATAACATTTTGAGGCTTTCAATATTACTGTTGTTCCCAAAACAAAGAACACTCTTGTTGATTCCATAGCCAATGTAGCCTCAAGGCTATCCCCTTTAGAAGACTATGAAGCCTCTAGGTTCACTATGGAACTACTCTACAAATCTTTAGTACCCAAAAATATTTATAATTGGAAGGTTTTTGAAGGAGATGAACAAATTGTATATTTTCTAACTAATCAAGAGAATTTTAAAAATTTGGCTATTGATGATGAGGTATTTCAAGAGAAAATGAAAGAAACCAATTTCCACCAAAAGAAGAAGGGAACATATCACTCTAATAATAAACCAATGTTTCACATGATACTGAAAGGGGTAGCCAATTTGGAGAACCTTTTCGACTTTATGGAAATATTTAAAGGGTCAAAGAATACAAAAATAGGGAATTCATGTCCTATATACGAGACTATAAACCTAGGAACCCCAGAAAACCCTAAGAATGTAAACCTAGGTAAAACAATGTCTAGAGAAGACAATAAATATTATCTCAAACTTTTTAGAGAATATCAAGATGTATTTCATGGTCCTATCGAGAATTGAAAAGTTATGACACTCGCATTATCCAACACAGAAACCCGTTAAAATATGGAGTAAAACCTTTCCAGCAAAAGCTTAGGAAGTACCATCCATCTCTGGAACCCCTGATGTATCAAGAGCTAAAGAAATTGTTGGATGCTAAGATTATCTTTCAGGTTAGACACTCTACCTGGGTAGCCAATTTGGTTCTTGTCAGGAAACAGTCTGGGGAGATCTACCTGTGTGTATATTTCAGAAACCTTAACAGAGCATCATAAAAGGATAACTACCTAGTCCCACCCATGGAACAACTCTTGCAAACCATGTCTGGCTCTGAAATATTTTCCCTTCTGGAGGGTTTCTTAGGTTATAACCAAGTCTTAGTTTGAGAGGAAGACCGATTAAATACTACCTTTCAAACCAAGTGGGAAACTTTTTGTTATAAACTCATGCCCTTTGGGTTGATTAATGTAGGGGAAACCTTCCAAAGGGTCGTGGATGTAGCTTTTAGGGGATTGATTAAAAAATGTGTAGTAGTATATTTGGATGACTTGACCGTGTATTCAAAGAACATAGAAGACCACATCCAACATCTAACATAGATTTTCGAAAGGTGTAGGAAATATGGAATATCTTTAAACCCTAAGAAAACTATTTTTGGTGTTGAAGAAGGGAAAATACTAGGTCATATTATATCTCAAGAAAGAATTCGTATAGACCTCAAACGAATAAAGGAAATAGTTCAGCTTCCCTTGACCCATAACAAAAAGGCTATGCAATCCTTCTTTGGGAAAATTAATTTTGTGAGGAAGTTCATGCCCGATTTCGCTGAAACTGTCAAACCCTTACAAAATATTATTTGCAAGGATGCAGAGTTTAAGTGGATGACGAGTGAAAATATGCCTTCAAAAATGTCAAGATTGCAATCTCCAAGCTCCGGTGCTGTGAAGTCCCAACTTTAGTGAACATTTTTTCCTCTATACTTTCACCTCTGATCAGTCCTTAATTGCAGTATTGACCCAAAAGGATGATGATAACAATGAGGCACCGATATCATTTATGAGCACTAATCTCCAAGGAGTCGAATTGAACGACCATGATATAGACAAACATCCTTATGTGGTATACAAAGTAGTAAAACATTTCATATCTTACATCCTAAAAAATCACACCAAAGTCATCATGCCTCATCCCATAGTTTGATCCCTGTTCACTCAATAGGATATGGGAGAGAGAAGGGGAAATTGCATGGCAGTTTTCCAAGAATTTGATCTAGATATAAAACCTACCAAATTAATTAAGGGACAAGGACTGTGTAAACTGGTCGCAGAATCCCAAGATCTAATAAATGAAGACCCCAAGTGGGAGAATGAATTAGCATTATGGTGCAGTGAAGCTTTATACATTCCCCCAGAGAAAGAATATTGGTATGGAAAATTGACTTACCTCCTACATCATGGGACTTTCCTAGAGAACCTAAGCCCTAAGGAAAGGAGAGATCTCAGGATAAAATTTGCGTAGTATCACCCCGTAAATTCAGTACTTTTCTGCGTAAATTATGATGGAGAACTCTTAAGATGTATCGAACATGAAGATGCAGAAAAGGTTCCGAGGGAGATCCATGATGGTCCTGCTGGTGGACACTTTGTAGGAGATACCACAACTCAAAAGATATTAAGATTCGGTTATTATTGGCCTACTCTGTTTAGGGATGCTCATACATACACTATAAACCATAAATCTTGCCAAATGAGCGTTGGTAGAGAAAAGAGGTAATTTGTCCCACTCCAACCAGTGACCGCATCCAGACCGTTCGAGCAATGGGGGATAGACGTCATAGGGGATATTTCTCTGAATTATTCAAAACAACATAAATATATACTGACTGCTACATATTATTTCACAAAATATGCAAAGACCATGCCTCTGACTCATGTGAATGAAAAGGTTGTAATCCAATTCATAGAACAAAAGTTTATCACAAGGTTTAGGATGCCTTCCATTCTCATTTTTGACCATCCTGCCTACTTTTCTTCTACTCTATTAACATAGTTCTCTTTGGACAAAGGAATGATAATAATATACTCTGCAAACTACTACCCACAAGGAAATGGGGTGGCAGAATCAAAAAATAAAAACCTAGTGAGGATATTGAAGAAAACAGTCGCAGACAATCAGAGGAATTGACATATCTTTCTTCATAATTCCTTATGGGAAGATAGAGTAACACCCAAGGAAGCTATAGGAAACTCTTCATACTTTCTAGTATACAGAAAATAATCCATTCTCCCAAATGGGTTGTATCTTCCATCACTTCAGCTTGCTATTTGAGAAAATTGGGGCAGGCATGTATTGGTTGCAAAAACTGAGGGGGGAACCCGAAACCCTCCCAGTGAATGGCCAAGCCATAAAATAATACTTCTGTTAAAACAAATATGTGTCTTTTTCATGTTTCTTTTAGAATATATTCTGATTAAGATAAATGTGTAGGTTTAGGGTAGGTTGATTGCAAATTACTTTTATTTTTGTCTTTTCTTTTGCTTGGTGTTTTCATGTAATTAAGTTTTTTTCCGTAAAGCAGTGGTTGACTTTAATAAATATGGTGTAGAAAAATCTTCTCCTAAATTACGCTTACATGCAACATAAGAAAAAATGGGCAGTTAAATATTTATTAAAGGAGATCTATATATTGTCTTTGCAAAAAAAACAACCTTGGTAAGTGATGAAGTATCCGCCTGGTGGTCTAGTAAATCCCAAAGGGAAAGATGGTCAGTTGGAAAAGATCACATGTACCTATAGACAGAGCTAGGAATAATTTCACCTTGTAGATAACAAACATCCTCCTCTCCAACTCACTCGTGGAATTTATGCCAGAATTAAATCAATTATATTAAAATGAGTGCAAAGTCAGAGAGGGTATGCAGATAAATCCGTCGGGGCTATGGACGCGCATTGGAAGTCGAGCAAGGTCTGTGACGTCGGGGTGAATTTTCTGGGGCTATGGACACTCGTTGGAAGCGGAGAACACCATGGCAAGGAAATAATCATAACTAAAAAAATCTCAAGCTAGTTAATGCCTTACCCATCTCTAGTCAAAGAAGGGCATTGGTCATGGTCAAGATGAAAGAGGTGAGAAAAGGGATGAACTCCATGGGCGGGCCCGGATTCATGAACTCGGGAAGTTGTACACGCATGGATAGGACATAATCTGATGAATCAAAGCCAATTAGTTTCTCAACTAGCTTCTGCACAAGCTAAGCCCAAAGGAAGGAGTAGAGAATCACCATTTGTTGAGCGCTCAACACACCCTAAAATCTTTTATGAAGTGTTTCTCTTTTGGATACCCCTTGTTTTTTTTTTCTTCTTTCTGAATTGATTCCACTGTTTAGGGATCATTAAGTTTTTTTTCCATGTGTCATCATTGATCACGTTTGAAATTATTTGGACTTGTCAAATTGAAACCTTTTTTTCTAAAAACGAACTTCGCATTTTAACTAAGAATTCATAGTTAAAATTGTAACCCACACACCTATTTTCGGCATCAAAGAAATCTGAGCAAGACAATGACCATGTAGTAAAAATAATCGATGATCCTCGATGTAGCATCGACATTGAAAAGAGAAACAAATGAAGGATATCTGCGTCGATTGTTCGCGAAGAAGTTTCAGGAAATTGTTGATATCCCATTGGCATCGAAAAAATATGAAAGGGTAAGACACTAATGTGGGCCATAACAAATCTCCGATCACTGATTTTCGATGCATTGTTTGGAGTCGGTGAAGCCCCAAATATTTAAATCGTGGAAATTTTTGCATTGACACATCACTGATCACTGATCATTGATGCATGTTCGACGTCGAAAAGTTTCGAGGGGGATAATTCGGGAACACTTTTTTAAACGTATCATCGATCATCGATCCTTGATACTTCTTCGGCATAAGATGGGTAGGACATGTTTGTCAAAACACATATCTAACTAAAATCCCCGATTCTGAATAAACTTTTAAGAATTCAAACGCAATGTGTCTTTTCCACATAGGAATTTCGTACGGCTTAGTTTCATCCCGAGTCACTTTAGGTTTTCCCGCGTCCTAGTTTCACTGCCAGGTCAGCATTTTCACATCAACATCATATGGAAAGATGGATCGACATCCATATATTTTTCCAATATATATCAACGAACATTGTCTAAGAAAAAAAGCTGACCTCCGATCCACCCGCTTAAATTAGTGGAATGATGGGAGGTTTTCAACACAAAATAAGATCAGATTCCATCATTTAATAGGTCAATTAATGTTTCACTCCAGATACGTTGCTACCCCGTGCGCTGACCGAATAATGAGAATTTGAAATTGTTAATGAACCACAATATAGCTTGCTCCTATGCCCCTAATGTACGACTGCATTTAATCTTGAGCATAATGCGGATCTTGGTGATAGGTTTTGTAAAATCGCACTTACTCCCTGAATTAAAGAACTGATGTGACAAGGTAAGTATTCTATGTTTTTAAATCACTTAGACAGTTTTGAACCCCGACATTTTGTACACAAGTTTCTCATTTCTAGAGCAGTCAAAGAAGCAAAAAAGAGTGTCTCAAGAGTTGCACTTGATTCTCATAATTTCAAAACTAAATTAAGCTAGTGCGAAGAAGAGGTACGTGTTGATTTTAACATTTCAGTGGTCACATTTTTATTTATATATTAGTAACCTCTCTGCAAGATGGTGTCTAACTCTTCTCTCTCTCCAGAAAAATGCCTCCAAGGAAGCCAATGACCAGGTGCTCGCCAAGGGTACCAAAATTGAAGGAAGGGGAGGTCGGTGAAGGATCTTTTCCCGGCGCTACGAGGAAGTTGGAATTTGCTACTAGAGATGAGATGGTCATCAAAACATCAACTAAGAAGGAATTTGTTTAGTGCCCTGCATTTGGTGACACATATGTGAGCACTGGGTTAAAGATAATGCTCCCGCAGTGGGGGTATTTGTTCAACAGAATTAACCAGGAATATTACCCATAATTTATTCCCCACAGTGACCCGGATGTAAGGGCACTCAATGATCAGGTTTTTCTGAACCCTGTTCATGCATCCATATGGCAACCCATCGAACCCTAGTCTTTCCATGTATTGATACCCTCGGGTGGATAATCCATCATATATATGCAATGAAGTGCTTGGTCAATGATGCGAATGGCTGATACGTCAGTGTTTTTCTCCTGATAGAGGTCGAAAAATACTACAAGCTTAGGGACCCGGAGGAGCGGTTAAACATGGATTTTGTACTGAAATTCTATGATTTCCATGACGTTAGCTAATTGATGGTCTCATGGTGGAAGGAAGACAAAAATTTAAAAAACTGGAGCAACGATTGGTATGGGACAAAAAATATAAGGGAGCCATACATCTATTTAATGGCTCTAATTTGTCGATTGTATGGGGAGAGAGACTGTGCTAATTTTTTGGAGGCATGGATGCCCCTAGAATACAATGTGGCCATATCTGGGAGAAAATTCAACTGGGGAGCAATCATTTCTAAACAATTGATCACCAACATATCGCAGGACCATACACTAAAGGAGGGAGAAGCACCCTCTTTCCACATGGCATCATCCATGCTGGACTAATCTGCGCAAGGAACGTCTTCGTAGGCATGAATTTGAGTTGGCATGTCGTTGAGCTACCTATACATGTCAACTTCAACATTTTGTGGGAAAATAGGTACAAAAAATATTATGCTCTCATCTGCGATGAATTCATAGCTTGGGTCAATCTTATTATTTTCAAGAAAGAATTCCCAAGACTGTCGGTACCGATCAAGAAAATGATCTCAAAAGTAGGCCATTGGTAACTTGAGGAAACCATGCCTTATATTAGGGTGCTTAGGGCCACCGATGCACCAAATTCAATCCCCGCTCATGTCCCATACTGGCTCGTCGTGGGACAAATCTGTTACCAAACCATCCTACATGGCTATAATGCCACTTTGGTTAAAGACAATAAGTGAGCTTTCATACCCTATGGTTTCCATGTAGGGTTTTACACAATGAAGGAAACTATGCAAGATAAACAAGAGGGTTTGAGCCAACTGGAATACAGATTCCCAACAGGCCTATTTTGCAAACATGACCCTAAAGGCCTAGTACTTCAACATGCATCACAAGTCTCTTCTTGCTGGCCATACGCACATGATAAGTTTGAAGACAAAATCTTTACAGAATGTGCTTAGGACTGGGAGGAGGTGCTATAGACAAGAGCTAAACCAAATATGATGAGGTTTAAATATATGAGTATGGATGAGCAAGTCGAAAAGATATAACAGAAGGCTCAAGTAGCCCTCAAGGTTAAGGAAGAAATCAGATCAGTATAAGCCATAGAGGCACAGAGGAGGGGGATGTTATTGTTAGAAGAATCCCAAAGAGTCATCCAAAGGTTAGAAAATGATCCCCAACTATTAGAACCTATAAGGATCACCCCGACTGACCTAATCAACATCAGAGAGGAGCTAAATGGCTCAGAACAAGGGATGATTTTAAGAATCTGGGCAAATCATTTTTAAAATAGTGAATCTCTCTTTTGGAAAAACCATGGAAAATTATCCCATGAGCGAAATTTAGCCCCTAAAATCATCCTTTCTCAGAACCAACCCCACTGGAGGAAACCACCGATCCAGAAAATCCCAGAGTTCCGTCACCACAAGCTGGATCACCGGTGATTATTCCAACCCATCATGAGATTCCAGGAACACCAGGTGAAATGGGTGTGCCTAACACCCTCTTTGATCTAATTATTATCTATGATGATGAAGAGAGCTCAGAGGTTTCTCTTATAACCCATGTTCCAATCACAGAGGAGAAAGAATCAAGGGAAACATTTTCCCCAACCTCCGATGCTTGATTCTAAACCCTCGACAAGGTGATCATGAGGCCAAGAGTATCCTAGATACTGAATTTCTCGACCTATCGGGGATCTCAAAAGATAGTTCCAGGGATTTGTGAGGCTTTGGTGAACAAGAAGAGGAATTGCAACAACTAGATATTGACACCTCAAAAGCCAATCACCAAGTTAATATTGAGCCTATGACTGTCTCTCGATTTAAGGCAAATACTCCACCAGCCAACAAAAACCAGTCGAAGCTCAATCCATCAAAACATACATAAGTTTCCCATGTCAAATAAGTACAAGAGATGGTCCTAGAATAAATATATATGACAGGAAGCCTGGTAACACTCTGACCTGGGGATACCAAAAAATCCCTGAGCTCATGGATGAGGTCTCCGATATACAGGCGATTTCTTATGACAGAAAGAGGAAATCCATAATGAGGAGGACAACCAAGAAGAGGAGGCTCACGTTGGATAGCGCGATTCTCATCACCACAGAAAAAGATATGCTCAACACAGAAAATGAGAAGACAACTAAGCTAATTGACACATGGATGGCTATAACTGATGCCACGTTGGATCGAGCAAAATGATATGAAAAGGAACCATCCATCGTAAAGAAGGAGCTAGACCATCTGCGCCATCTAACGAAATATTACCAGGACTCAACGTAAGCAACGATTTTAGTGAAGAGTGAATTCTGAGATGCATATGAAGAATTCACGAGAGAAAGACATCTCATCATTGCATGTGTAGACGATTTTCAAGAAGACACTCTCATGGCACTGGAAACTTGTAAAGACATGGAGAGATGGTCTGAAAATGCATACCAGGATGTACAATGAATCGATTATATCAGCGCATTACAAAAGGGATGAGACACGGAGGAGCATGGAATCTGCGTGTTGATGGATAGAAACATCTCTCGGATCAGGAAGGCAGTCGAATACTAGTTAAGTATGGCCCAAGAAACTCAGCGAAGGATACATAAAAGATGGGCCAAATGCGAAAGAATTTGGGAGAAGATCAATCGGGAGATGAAATACATTGGCCTTCCAGAGTTCAGGATACCCGAAGAATTTGTCGATTTGCATGACATAGTCAAATGACATGAAAAATAGGACTCAGCATGAGAAGTGGAGATCACGCAAGTGGCAAGCATGGCACCAGGTCAGGTAAAGAAGTTCATGGAGCACCCGATCAAGTGTCATGTATTACTGCAATGTTTAAGTGCCAAGATGATCAAATATAGAGAATGAGAAATAGAGATAAAGGAAACCCTCTCAGCCCTGATGGACCAAAACAGATTCCCATATGCTAACACATGAAAGGATCTCTTTTTCAAGTGGTCAAACTATGAGAAGAATCGCCCACTAGAGTAGAACCACTAGACAATCTCAAGAGAAAAAGGAGATCAAGTTCCACGTGTCCTTTTTTGTTTTACTTAACACAAAC
Organism: Picea engelmannii; assembly: GCA_009831015.1. Classification (NCBI taxonomy): domain Eukaryota; kingdom Viridiplantae; phylum Streptophyta; class Pinopsida; order Pinales; family Pinaceae; genus Picea; species Picea engelmannii. The sequence continues at coordinate 681,553 of ML777724.1, forward strand.
TTTCAGTAGCTATTTTAAGTTAGTAATTACTTATAAATAGGGAGATCGACCTTTTGGGAATGGTCGATGGTTTTCAGGAAGGACCCTCTTTTTTGAGAATTGTAAAGAATTATTTCTGAGCAACGTTAATTAAGAAGTTATGTTTAGAACCAGAGACAAATTTTATTTTCATCAAAGGCGTTATGTGATTGGATTGAGGAGGAACTACTTCCATATTTGAATTCAGTAGTTGATGCTGCAATGAGTAAGAGTCTTTCTAAATCTATTGATAAGTTATCTTTTTCAATAATTTAACAGTTCTTTTGTTTTAAATGATGAAAAGCGAATCATTGTGTTAATATATGATTGATGGTAGAGCTAAGGAAACTATTTTTCTTGCACTCATCTTATTGCATGCATATTTTCTTTCTGTAATTATATCTCAGTCAATGTTAAAATACCAACAAGTTAACGTATTATTACTAGACTTGTAATAGGTGTGAATATTGTTGTCTCCACGCTAGAGCACAAGGATTATCCCAGGCTAAACATTCTTCACTAGTTAATAATTCCCTCTATTAGTTGGTTTATACCATCACACCTTACTTCATCAGACTCATATAATAATAGAAAAGACAAAAAAGAGAAACGTTTAATATGAAGGAGGAAATTTCAAAGAAAGATATCTTGTCAATCACTAAGTAAAGCCTATCGGTAAATTGGCTAGATCGAAAGATCTGGAGAACCATTCCACCCATCAAACTCTACAGAGTCTAATTGGGCCTCTAAGGCGGGTTTGGTTCCTACTGTTGAGTCAAAGGATATTGGAACCTTCAACACGACCTTCAACCCTTTTGGAGCTTGCGTCTTAGCACTGCAAAAACCCAGAGTTCTGAATTCTCGAAATACCAGAGCAAGTCCCTCTTACATACACGACGTTCTGCACTGGTGTCCCTAATACCATCTGCCACCTAGAAGATACGTGGCGATGATGCTACCTTGACATGTGGTACCCATCTCTTCGACCCTACACCATATACGATGAGTCAATAGGAAACACGGCTTAGCCATATACTAACATGTGTTGGATCTATCACATGGTTAGAATCCACCGTGTACTTTTACCACATCATCTATTGATGTCACTCTGGCCTTCGGCCTTCAGGGAAACTCCACACCTTGCATCCTAAATCACCTGAAGTGGGGTTTACCCAGAGAGATGAATAATGATCGGATGACCCATAATCTTCCCTAGTTTGATCCAACAACTAACGGGGATTTGTGGCTCTGTGATCCATGCAATCCTAATTCTTTAGTCCCGGGGGTAATCGACTAGGAGGGTCATAAGGAAGAATGATCGTTTGATGTTGTTCATCCCTTCCCTTACTATATCCTTCCACTAACACTCGATCTAATGGTAAAGAATGATCCCGGAGGATCCTTATATCTACAACCCACGTCACTTTGCGAGTTCAGGGTTCGGGGATTCCGGTCGTTTAACATCCTTTTTATCCTAGAGTGGTCAACGTCAGACTGACCACGATGTATATCCCAGGGTCAGGGGAGATCCTAAATATCCTCATGTCTACAGATCACATTACCTTGTGATTGAGAAGTAGATTGGGGTTTAACAAGGGGATGAATCCCATGATAACGAGTAAATGACCTCCAACTATGGGTTAACCGTCAAGTTATCGGTCCAACATGTCACCTTCAGTGAATTTAGGATGTTGGAATGTTCATTCACCCCAGATATCTGAACTCTCGGAGTCCCGAATAACTTAGATACTTTTTTAGTGTAGTGAAGGGTCCCATGGTCCTAGTTCTATGGAACTTTGTCAATATCCATAGGCTACACTCCTAACTCTTAGCCAAAATTTGGTTAAGGTCGTGGGCATCAACCTGTGTTCTCTTAGACAACTAGTTTGAAGGAAGTTCCTTCCATTAACAGAAATCCAGTTCTATAATAGGGAAAGGTATTTTTTAGGGATCAACAAGACTGTAGCAATCCTGTAGAGTCTGTCTTGACTCAAGAACTATGAATTTGATCCTTTTGAAAACACCTTGAGGATTTTCCAACCAGCACAGAGGCCAAACTTGTCATCTTACAACCATTCAAATGCAACATTTTGCAGAATAAAAATAAGCATTATTACCATCAATTTCACGCAAGGCACATTTTGACACAATATCATGCCATCATCCTCCTATATCTAGGAGGTATATGTATAGAACAAATACAAGTATTCAAATCATGCATTTCAATTCAAGTGCACAGGGTATATGAAATACTTATCTATTACAATTTGCATCCAACCAACTGACTGTGGGTGTTCACATTTCCACCCAACTGTGGGATTAGAGGAATCCACTCTTAGCACTCTGGCCACCCTCCTACCAAGCCATGATATCACTAGGGAAAATTCTGCAAATTCTTAGAGATCCTCTCTCTGTCACAACCTCTGTGAGGTTTACCAAGTGCTCCCTCAACATCAATCTTGTGACCTTCTTCTCAGGTCAGGTTTTATGGGTTCTCTTTCCAAAATCAAGAAAGGTATTGGGGAGGTTACCCTCCTCCACATATTTGGAAACAATATAAGTCTCGCTTCTTCCCCACTGAGCTCAGGATTTCCACATGGTTTATAAGATGCCTTCCCAATTGTATTTCCTCTATGCAAGAGACTCCCTTCATTGCTACACTGTCCCTCGACACCCTCTCCTTCCAGCACTAGTTTCTTTCCATCTAACATCAATCCCATGACCCTATTTTTCTCCAGTATGGGCTTCGGGTCTTCTATGCTCCACTTCATACCTCTTCCATGAGTTCTATAATATTTCTATTGCACGTGCTTGTGCATTATTTTCAACAATTATCTTCCTTAGAGACTTAATTCCTCCTTTGTTTCTCTCTTGTAACGCAAAAAAAATATTCTTTCATCTATTCTTTGAATTGGAGAGCCTCACACACTCTCTTCTTTGTCTGGTATATTTCTTCTCTTGCACACCCTCTCCCTTTTTTCCCCAGGGAGATTCTAGGCTTGTCCTATTCCTTCTGTCAGAATGAACTCGGGTCAATTTGGGCCTATAGGAAACTGCACTCTCTGGTACTTCAGGATGACAATTTTATGTCTCCTTAGCCAAATCCTCCATGGTTCCATTCATTGGGGTATTCGATTGTTCAACCGCCAATCCTTTTCTCATTAACTAATTTTTCCTTTGGATCAGGATGAGGCTTATTATTTCAACAATGATAATTTGGGTCATTTTGACATAATGAACCCTCTCTACAGTTTCCTCACTCTTTCCTCTAGTGATATCATGGACAGTACTTCAAGGCTTCACCCCCACAGTTATTTTTTGGAAATGTAAACAATAATACATTTACATTGTTCACACGTCATAGCATGGTAATCATAGATAATGATTAATTACAAGTTGGGGTAAACAAGAGTATTACGTAAGAGAAACATGAATCTTTGTCAAGGTCTCTTCCATAGATACTTTCATTTTCATTTATCCTAGATACTACTATCTTTATAGGTAAGGAGTTTAAAGAAGTTTTTGAGTCTTCCTTTTAACTTCCCACTAAGAAAGTTCAAACTAGTTCCCCTTCATCATCTTCTCATCTTCCCATTTTCATTGATGTCATCCCCGTTTCCTCCCTTCTACAATAGGCAATGGTCCATCCTCCTACGAATTCCCCTATTCACATCATAACTATCATTGATGACCCCGTAGTCACTATTTCTAAAACTTGTCCCACTCTTATTGATGAAGAAATAATTTCACCTCATACCACCCATGTTGTCACTATTCCATTGGCCATATCATCATTTCATATTCATATTTATGTTAAAATGGTCAATATTGAGTCTATTTCTCCATCAAATGCGACCAATGGAAGTAATATCAAGTTTTCATTTCCTTCACTTCAGGTTCTACAAGTATTTGATCCCCCTTCCATGCCTAATGTGTCTTATTCCCTTCCTCAAGAATTTTTTCTCAATCTAGAGACAAAGAAATATGTAGAGGAGAGGGGTTAGTCAGGTCCAGATAATTCACATGACCCTGTGGAGATCTAATAAGATACCACTTTGGTCCAAAGGACAAGTTATGGTTGCGAAAAAGTTGTCCCTTTCCTCCATGACCCTCAACATTGTTATGAAATTCTCCAGTTGTTCTTAGAACAAACAAAGCTTGTTTCACTACTCTCGCATGATGTTCAAGAGTGGCTTTCTTGTATCTTCCAAGCTAAGTGTTAAGAACCAAACATCAATATAGCATAGAAAAACCTCAGGAAAAGTACTCAACGCCTTGAAAAAGAGATAATTTCAGATAATAAGCCTCTTCGAGGGGCCAACCTCCTTTTACCCCACTTAAATGTTCAAGTACAAGATGA
>ML777724.1:691184-719433 GCA_009831015.1 Picea engelmannii
TAAATAAAATAACATTACTAATCTAAATTACAACTAATGGCCTAAAGCCGACATAAATAAAATAACATTACTAATCTAATATGCCCCAATTAAGTGGTAATGAGCCAATATTAGGGCTTAACACTATGTCTCCAGGTCCCAATGGTGCAAACACCCCTAGCCTCTCGGAAAGGTCAATTACAAGTGGCCAACCACTTTCCTTGTGGCTACCTACATATCAGTCTATCAACAATGAATATTTTGTGGCATGGCCAACACCACAATTTTTGAATGTACTAAGAACTTTTGCTAACTATATAGAGAAATGCATTGTTTCTATTGAGTAAGCTAATGAATAATTGACACAACAAAGGAAACACTTGAGGAATGAGTTAGAAATGATATCACAAGATATGAATCATGCCTACACCTTGCATGTGTTGGTTGAATCATAGCTATATGTTGTCTTTGGGAAGTTAGTTGAAGTTTTTCCTATGATTCATTAGGTTTCCCCTCAGCTACCAAAATATGTTACTCTGGTTGCACCAGTGCAATGGGTTGAATTCATTATAGATGCATGGTCTCATTTGGCAGATAAAATGAACAATATACAACAACACATGGAAGTTATTCACCTAAAGGAGAAAGATCATCCCAGATATATGCTTGATAATATTACACAAGTAGTTGTAGAAGGAGACTTCGTTCAGTCTTCCCTCCATGACCGGACTGGTGAATGAAAAAAATAGTTTACCATGGTTAACAATTCAATTGGTATGTTTGAAAGAAGGAGTAAGCCAGATGAAGAAATGAGAATCCAGATTCAGTAGATGAACATGGAAGCACGAGCCCTCACAAATCCTATTGTGTACCAGTTAAAGTTTGTTGAAATCCAAGAGGCTGACAATAGATTGGATGCAATGTTTGAAACTGACCAAACTACCAAGAAAGAGATGAGGGAGTTCAAAACCACAGTTCAAGATACATATGTGCATATGAATAAGTTGGATTATGTTGCAGAAACAAAATGGTAGACTCTTCTTTCCACTACGCCTATGGAACCAAATTTTTCTCTGGCTCAAGATTTGTTTATGAGTGCTTCTACTCTGGTTCAGAAGTGGCATGATCACTTGGAAAATTATGAACACTTTCGCTAACGAGCCCTGAATATTGTACCAGATTTGATCCCTTCATTTGAAGAAGGCCCTAGTAAATAAGTGGAAGGTTGAATCGGGGTGATTCAACAGTTGTGGTCGGGGCCTATTAGGCTCTTCGTCTTGGAAAAATCCTCAGTTTTGGTAAAAGCATCGCAGACCAGTTGGAAGTATAAAAGAGACAAAAACTATCAAAATCATTGCACACCAGCTGGAACTCTAGAATATGACAGAATAAACAATACCATTGGAAGAAAAAGGAATCTAGGAAGCAGAAAAGAGAATACTTGATTTAGTCAAGTGACTTTATCAAAGATGCAAATAGTATAAATAAAAGGGAAATGTAATGGGAAAAGGCTTAATGAGATTAGTGTTACTATTGTCAATATTGTCATTGTTGCAATCATCTACTGTTGTTTCCTGGGTTGGGATATGGTTAATATAGTCATGATTTCATATTGTAAGGGTCCCTATTGGTACCATTGTTGCATTTGCAGTAGCTTTTGAGTCTGTAATGGGTTATAAGGGATTATATCTCATTACGCAAGAGGATGTGTTGGAGATTTATGTTGTATGAGGGTTTTTATATTTATGATGCTAATAGAATGAAGTGATTTGGGGCCCTAAATTTTTTATTATGCTTATTTGTTGTGTTGCAAATAGATCTATATTTATGTTGCATATCTGGATCTTCCTATCTAGTCAATATCTGATTATGTTCACAACTTAACTGAATGATTTATATGTATATGAATCGTGTTGATGTTGTTTCCTCTTTAACTTCATTTTGTTGAAGAATATGTAGTTGCGGAAGGTATTTTCCTATTTTATTTGATCATGCAAAACCCCTAAAGGAATATTATTATATTGGATTGATAAAGTCGACCCCATTGTGGCCTTTATTGTAAAATAAAGTCAAACTGTCAATTTGGCCCCATTGTGGCCTTTATTGTAAAATAAAGTCAAACTTTCAAGTCGATCCCTATTGTGGCTAATGTAAAATATAATTAAGAGACAATTGCAATTCATCCCTAGTAGTTAAAAGGGTAAGTCACTTGTGTATAAATAGAGAGGCTACACGCCTCATTTACAAACTCATCTCACTCAAGAACAAGAGAGAGAAAGGTGTGCATGTTTTGGAGAGAGGGGGTGACACAACAAAAGGACTATCTGTTTTTTGTCTTGGTATTGTTCCTGGTTGAAGAATCTATATAAAATAATTTTCTATGTTTTCTTCCCCTAGAGGGTTTCCCAGGATAAACTTTGTGTGTATCTTGTTTCTGTGATTGTCTCTCTTTCAATGATCTTGTATATGCAGTTAATGTGATAAATAATTGTAATAACAAAAGAAGAATTGTAATTGTTAGTTGCATAAGTAAATTATCAACATGGTATTAGAGAAATCCTGAAAGAGACCAAATCACATTTTATAAAGAATTGGCTAGCCTCAACGCACACTCTCCAAGATTCAGTTGTTAGTTTTGCAACTACTGCAGAATTAGGGTTTCTGCATAAACCCTACGAGTGACATTTTACCCTTTGTTGGAGGATGTTGGTAAATTTAGTATCACCTAGGAAATATATCAAGCAAGGCACATCACTTCCCTGGACCATAATTCAAAAATTTGAAATTTGAAAAATTAAGGCTTCCTCATAAACCCTAGATATGGACATATGGTTGCAGTTGTTGCAGTTCCTATGACAAAATTCATCTTGGTTTAGTAAAACTCTCTGGTAAGGTCTAGATCCATATCTTGAAAAGTTATTTTTTGTTTACTTGTTCTAGGCAGGATGAATACCAGTTTCAGGCCTGATGGAAATCTTGAAGGATCCAATGGCCTCCCAGCATGGAAAGAGCTCATAAGATCTAAAGATCCATATGGAGAAAGTGATAATGAACCACATATTTTAATTTCATCCCTTACAGGAACTGTCACTCATGGAAGTGACATTTGGCTCATTGATAGTGGTGCTTCTAAGCACATGAAAGTATACCAATACTCTCTGTCAAATTTGATCAAGAAGGACTCACCTCATAAAGTGAAACTTGGAGATGATTATCATTATCCTATCAAAGGTGTAGGAGAATATTCCTTCAAGTTGGATTCCAGGAAATTGATGAAGATAAAATATTTTTTACTCGTACCTGGGTTAAGGAAGAATCTCCTCTCTATTTCAGCTCTAGAAGAGAAGGGTTTCAGAATTTCTTTTGTCGACGGAGAAGTTCTAATGTGGACAAAAGGAAAATCATTCAAAGATGCAAATGTGATTGGTGTCCAAGAGGGAGGCTTATATAAATTGAAAGGAAATTAAAAAACAACCCTTCTAAATAATATCGTAAATCCATGTGAGTTATGGAACATAAGACTTGCTCATCTACACTATAAGGCATTACCAATCATGAGCAAGATGGTGATAGGACTACATGAGATCAGGGTGGACCATGAAGGCATATGCAAAGGATGTGTAGAAGTAAAAAGAATGAAGAGTCTATTTCCAAGCAGTGAAAACAAGGCCAAAGGCATATTGGACATTATACACTCAAACGTATGTGGACCTATGTCCACCTATTTATCCAATGGGTATGTATACTATGTCTCCTTCATTGATGATTTTTAACGAAAAGATTGGATTTATTTCTTGAAGAAAAAAGGTGAAGTGTTTAGAAAATTTAAGGAATTGAAGACCCTCATTGATCTAGGTGGATATTGGTGGGCACCCACCTATTCCACTTGGACCCCCACCATTTCTTCTTTCATTTTTTCAGTTTCCACATAGTTTACTATTTTTAGCAGTTTTTCGGGTCCTGAACTTCCGGAGCCGTTTTGAGGCCTTAAACGAAATTTTTGGGAAAACGGGGAGCAACATGTAGCATTGATTGATGTTTCTCACCCAAAAGTTGTATTCCTCGGATAGATATTTCTAACGAGGTATAGAACGCGTCAAACAGAGATCGTATGCCAAAGTTACGTCCCCGGGAAGTTGATGTACCAACTTACCCAAACGGGGCCCATAGTCTTGGCGTTTCATCTCCTAGGATTAGGTATTTGGATGTTTAGGGTTTTCCATTGTTTCTAAATAATAATAGGCCTTCGAGCCTCATTGTAACAAAGTTTAGAGGCCAATAGCCGCCACATCTCTTCTCAGAGATAAGCTACCAACGCCCTAGCTAGTTTATTTCCATTCTGTCTGTAAGCATATTTCAGTCATTTGTTATTAATGAAATGAAGTCTTATTTCCGCTGCATCTCTGTGTTTATGTGTATTTCTGTATTTCATTGTGTTCCTACATAAATCCATATCAGTGGTATCAGAGCGATCTGCTCATTCTTGATCCTTATTTGCATGTCCCCAACGAGATCGGGGTATAAGGAGTTGGGGCTCGATCTGGTTGAACCTTTGCAAGATCAACCTCGCAAACCCCGACGACCGCCCATGGGGCAAGAAAAGAAAGATGAGGGAGCAGGAAATCCTATCAAAATGTTGCTCAAGGAGGCCCTCGAGAAACAAAGGAACACAATGATGGACAACTTTTCCCATATTCTTCAAAGGATTCCAACTGGCGGCGCATCGACATCCAGAAGCCACTCTGGAGGCGCCACTCCTTTTAAGGTACAAGTAAAATTTGACATTCCCATATTTGACGGCCAAATAGATGAAGATGCTATAGATAGATGGTTGAATCTGTTAGAGGGATATTTCTTGGTTCATGACTTTTTCGACCGAGAAAAGATTATTTCCGCACTCCTCAAAGATGCCCCCCATGTCAAGGACTGGTGGGAAACCTACTCGGAGCAAGAGGGCGAGGGAGAACCCTCTTTGTTCTCGGCCGAACCCACTTGGAATTCTTTCCGAGGCACCATCAAGGAACAATATTATCCCGTGGGGAGCTATGAGGACAAATACATACAATGGACTACTTTGCGGCAGCAAAGGGACCAAGATGTGCATGAGATGACGAATCTATTTCACATCCTACGCACAAAGTTGGGTATCAAAGATTCAGAGAAACATTTGGTGTTAAAGTACCGCAGTTGTCTGTACAGATACATTCAGGAGGAAATGGAATTCCTCGACATCTCCTCACTTGGTGTGGCATACCGATATGCTACCAAGATTGAGCAGAAGTTCAAACAGAAGAAGCGAGACTTTGGGTCTGCAAATCAAAAGCAAGGGAAAGGTACTCCCAAACTGCAGAACAAAGGACCAAGCCAAGGCGGGGCAGCCCAGGACAACCTGCCAAAGCCACAAGCAAAGAACAACACCACGAAGCCAAAAAAGGACACGGGGAAGTGGTGTGAGTTCCATAAGAGCTCCACTCACAACACAAGTGAGTGTCGGGCCAAGCAATCACTGGTAGCCGAGTTGAAGGCTTCTGAATCGGATGCATGCTCCGAATATGAATCGGAACCTGAAAAGGGGAATGACAGGGGGAAGCAGATTATCGATGCGGAGCCCAACACCACCGTTGCCACCATAAAGATCCAGAAGGAGGAACCAGAAGATCCAGAGGAGGCAGAGCGTCTCTTCCATTTCAAGATGTGGGTAAAGGGTTCCCCGCTGCAGTTCATTGTCGACAGCGGGCGACAGAAGAACCTCATCTCGGTAGAGGTCATGAAGCGGTTGGGCTTGCCGACCACAACACACCCACAACCATACACCATCGGGTGGTTGAAACAAGGATGGGATCTCCACGTCAGTCAACAATGTCGCCTTCCCTACAACATCAATCCCTTCACGGATGAGGTATTATGTGACATTTCTCCTCTTGATGTTTTTGATGTATTATTAGGCCAACCGTACTTGTGGAAGCAACATGTTGTGTATGAGTCCAGGCCTCGTGCTGTTATTATCACTTTGGGAAATAAGTTGTACAGGATACTGGAGATAGCACCGCCTACCACCATCTCTTTGGTTACTGTAAAACAATGCAGTAAGCTCATTTCCAAAACCAGGAAATTTGTTTTCCTGATGATCCACCCTCAAGGAAAGAGGAATACTGTGGCCATGACCTCCAGACAAGGCCCCACTGCACTAAAATAATAGATGGATAAGGTCGTGGAGGAGTACGAGGACATCTTCACCTCCCCCGCAGGGGTGCTTCTACACTGCCAGGTCAAGCACCCCATCGATCTAACCCCAGGTGAACCGCTGCCCAATGGACCCATCTATTGGCGCTCTGTCCTGGAGAATGATGAAATCAAGAGGCAGATTCAAGAGATGTTGTAGAAAGGTCACATCCGACCGAGTTCATCGTCGTGTGGGAGCTCAATCGTATTAGTGCAGAAGAAGGATGGGACTTGGAGACTCTGCATTGACTATCGGGCACTGAACAAGATCACTGTCCAGAATAGGTACCCAATCCCACAGATTGATGACCTTCTAGACCAACTCAAGGGGGCAAAATATTTCATCAAGATCGACTTGAATTCTGGGTATCACTAGGTACCAATTGAACCCTCTGATGTGTGGAAGACTGCATTCAAATCTAAGGAGGGCCTTTTCGAATGGTTGGTCATGCCTTTCGGGTTGACGAATGCCCTTGCAACCTTCATGAGGCTAATGGATGACATCCTACGGCCATTCACCAACTCATTTGTCTGCACCCAGTGTTCAATGTGGACCGCCTTTGGCCCTACTTTCCACCTCTACTAGACACATCTGACATGGCAGAACAACTCACACCAACAGAGTTAAATCCAGACTGCATGGAACAAGACAGAACTGATCAGAACATGGATACACATATCAAGCACACCCGAAAACAAAGGATACTTCTATATCGAGTTATCAAAGCGGGCCAACTCCTTCACCAAGGGAAATGGCTCACCAGGGACCAAGTTCAACAGAAGTTTCCTCATCTCATGGAGGAACTCAATGCAATGGGGACCATTGCTTCCTAAGGGGGGAGGAATGATCCAGGTGGATATTGGTGGCCACCCACCTATTCCACTTGGACCCCCACCATTGCTTCTTTCAGTTTTTCAGTTTCCGCACAGTTTGCTATTTTTAGCAGTTTTTCGGGTCCTGGACTTCCGGAGCCGTTTTGAGGCCTTAAACGACATTTTTTGGGAAAATGGGGAGCAACACGGATCATAAATCAATTTTTCTCACCCAAAAGTTGTATTCCTCGGATATATCTTTCTAACGAGGTATAGAACGCGTCAAACAGAGATCGTATGCCAAAGTTACGTCCCTGGGAAGTTGATGTACCAACTTACCCAAACGGGGCCCATAGTCTTGGCGTTTCATCTCCTAGGGTTAGGTCTTTGGATGTTTAGGGTTTTCCATTGTTTCTCAATAATAATAGGCCTTCAAGCCTCATTGTAAAACAGTTTAGAGGCCAGTAGCCACCACATCTCTTCTCAGAGATAAGCTACCAACGCCCTAGCTAGTTTATTTCCATTCTGTCTGTAAGCATATTTCAGTCATTTGTTATTAATGAAATGAAGTCTTATTTCCGCTGCATCTCTGTGTTTATGTTTATTTCTGTATTTCATTGTGTTCCTACATAAATCTAGATCACTCATAGAAAATATCTCTAAAAATAATATTAAGGTCTTGAGGTCAGACAATGGTGGAGAATCCACATTAGATGAATTCAAGGCATTATGTGGGGAATCTAGGATTAAGAAGGAGATCTATACTCCATATAACCCTCTGTAAAATGGTGTGGCAGAAAGAAATAACTGAACCATAATGGAAGTAGTGAAGGCCATGCTTCATGATCAGAACTTATCGAAACATATATGGGAAGAAGCAACAAGGAATGCAGTGTATGTGTAGAATAGAACACCTCATCGTGTTCTTGGGAGTAAGACCCCAAAAGAAATGTTCACAGGAGAGAAGCCATAAGTCAGCCTCCTGATAATATTTGGTTGTCCAGTATATGTATATGTTCCCAAGGACAAAAGATCCAAATTGAACCCTTCGGGAAAGAAGGGCATATTTATTGGTTATAGTGAAACATAAAAGGCATACAGAGTCTACATCCCTGGTCACAAACAAGTTTATATTAGTAGAGATGTTACCTTCGATGAGGATGAAACATTCAACAAATCATGGAAGTGTCATACATATGAATACCATGATGAAGAAAAGATAGCTCCAAGAGTTGTAGACACAAGAATTGATATTGTATAGAAGATCATGACATAGAGCCACAAAGACCCATAAATACACCTAGAGGAAAGAAGAGGCTAGCTTGGGCCCATGAGATTATACAAGATGAAGAAAAATATGGTGCTCAAGAAGGAACTTATAGAGAAAGAAAGAAACCAAAACCTTATTCCAGTTATGTGGCACTCCTTAGTGATATTATTGATACAAAACCTACATATTATGAAAAGGCTACAGAAAAGAAAGAATGGAAGGATGTCATGATTGAAGAGTACCAATCCATTTTGAAAAATGATGTTTGGGATGCGGTTCCAAGACCATGAGATAAATAAATTATAAGCTCAAAATGGATTTACAAAATAAATCATGCACCAGATGACACTATTGAAAATTACAAGGCAAGGTTTGTGATGCGAGGATTCTCCCAGAAAGAAGGCATTGATTATGGGGAGACTTTTTCTCCTGTATAAATATACACTTCCATTAGGAATGTACTTGCGATAGCTGCAATAAATAAATGGAAGATACACTAGATGAACGTGAAGATAGATTTCCTGAATGGTGAGATATAAGAGGAAGTGTATGTGGAGCAACCACAAGGCTTTGAGACACATGTAAGACAGTCACATGTGTATAGGCTAAATAAATCCTTGTACGATTTGAAGCAAGCCCCCAGGGGTTGGTACGGGATAATGGATAACTTCCTAATGAGTTTGGGCTTTACCAAGAGTAAAGCGGATCCCAACATGTACTACAAGGTTGAGGATGGAAGTCTAGCAATACTATTGCTATACATAGATGACTTGTTTATGATAGGAGAAGAGAATCCCATCGCTAAGAGAAAAAGGATGCTTTACGCATAATTAGAGATGAAAGATAAAGGAATAATGCACTACTTCTTAGGTATAGAGGTATGGAAAAGATAAAATGATATTTTCCCAAAACAAGGAAAATATACAGTAGATATTCTGAAGAGGTTCGATATGATATATTGCAAGGCCATGCCTATGCCCATGGTGACAAATATGAAGTTGATAAGTGATACATATTCATAAATAGTGGATGTCAGCTTGTATAGACAGATGGTCAGATTATTGATGTATTTGAAAAACACAAGACCAAACATATGTTTTGCAGTGAACACCTTTAGTCAGTATATGGTTGAGCCTAGACATGTTCACCTGATTGTGTAAAAACACATATTGAGGTACCTAAAGGGTACAATTGATTATGGTCTCAGATATACCTCAGATAAGAAGATAAGCCTACATGGATATGTTGATTCATATTGGGTCGGTAGTGTAGTAGATCAGAAAAGTACATCTGGGTGTTGCTTCACCCTAGGATCAATTGTGATTGCATGGTTCAACAGGAAGCAAACCAGTGTGGGACTTAGTACGGAAGACGAAGAATATATTGTAGCATGCTCAACCAACAAAGAAGTAGTGTTTCTCATAAAGTTTCTTGCAGGGCTATTTGATCTCGAATTAGAGACAACTTGCATTTTATGTGACAACCAGAGTTGTATGAATTTGTCATAGAACCTTGTGTTTCATGACAAGTCAAAAAACATTGAGATCAAATACCACTATGTCTGGGACATGGTAAAGAGGGGAGTAGTAAGAATCTAGTATATTTCCACCTAAAAACATGTATCATATGTGTTGACCAAGCCCTTGTCCGGAGTTAAATTTGAGTGTTTTAGAGAAAATCTTGGAGTGATCCGAAAAGATTTTTCCAATAGTGAGAAGTGATTGTTTTCTCTAGTAGCGAGATGTGATCCCTAGTAGAGGGAAGTGATGTGATCCCTAGTAGAGGGAATTAATGAGATCCCCAGTAGTGGAAGCTACCCTAGCATAGGTTGGTAACCCTAACGCATGTTGGTACACTACCCCAATGCAGGTTGGTAACCCCAATGCAAGATGGTATGCTACTCCAACACAGGTTGGCAACCCCAAGGTAGGTTGGTAACCCTAATGCAGGATGGTACGCTACCCCAATGTAGGTTGTTAACCCTAAAACAGGATGGTATGCTACCCAATGCAGGTTGGTAACCCCAACATAGGCTAGTATGCTACCCCAACGCAGGTTGGTAACTCCAACGTATGCTGGTATGCTACCCCAACATAGGTTGGTACTCCAACACATGATGGTATGTTACTCCAGTATGAAAGGCTGGTGAAAGTACAAAAATTCTTATGATATATAGATTCATGAAATTCAACAAGACAATGGCCCAAGTGTACAGACATTCAGACCTTGCTAGCTAAGAGGGAGTCTTGAAGAATACGTAGTTGTGGAAGATATTCTCCTATTGTATTTGATCATGCAAAAACCCTAAAACAATATTATTATATTGTATTGGTAAAGTCGTCCCCATTGTGGCCTTTATTGTAAAATAATGTCAAACTGTCAAGTTGGCCCCTATTGTGGCTAATGTAAAATATAATTAAGAGACAGATGTCAAGTCATCCCTAGTAGTTAAAAGGGTAAGTCACTTGTGTATAAATAAAGAGGCTAGATTCCTCATTTACACACTCATCTCACTCAAGAACAAGAGAGAGAAAGATGTGCAAGTTTTGGAGAGAGGGGGTGACGTAACAAAAGGACTATCTCTTTTTTGTCTTGGTATTTTTCTTGGTTGAAGAATCTATTTAGAAGAAGTTGTTGGGTTTTCTTCCCCTGGAGGGTTTCCTAGGATAATCTTTGTGTCTATATTTTTTCTATGATTGTCTCTCTTTCAATGATCTTGTATATGCAGTTAATGTGCTAAATAATTGTAATAACAAAATAATAACTGCAACTATTAGATGCATAAGTAAATTATCAACACCTTCCTCACACAAGTCTTGTATATGCTTCGTGTAAGACCTCCTTCCCTTGTGGAAGGTTGAATATGCCATCGTTCTTAGACTACAACTGTACCTTTTGCTGGTAACTGTCGAGAACCCTGGTCTAGATTTTGCACCAACATAGTATTTAGTTTCTCTATCCATATCATAGGTTGAGTATATAGTAGCAACATCATGTTGCACATAAGTTCTTTGGATGAAGTAGGAATTGAGAGATATTAAGGTAGAATATGATCATCCAATCTCAATAATTTTTGACAACGAGAGTGCAATAAATATTTCAAATAATCATCTTCTGTATTAAAAAACAATTATATTCCAATCATGTATCAATTCTTAAGAGAACATGTAGCAAAATATAATGTCAAGTTGAAATATATTTCCACCAAAGAACGGATTGCGGATATTTTCACAAAATCCCTTCCCAAAGAGACATTTGAATATCTCAAATAGAAATTGGGAGTGATATCAATATCATCTAGTCACTAAGTTCTTAAGGAAAAAACACAATCTCAGGGAGATCATCCCTTTTCCATTAGTTTCAAAGGGGAAGAGTTGCAGATATGGGGAGAGTTGCAGACAAGGAGAGTATTGCAGCAAGGGGGAGAAGTCTTTCTATTCCTACTGGATTATGTATTCCATCAATGACAAAGGGGGATTTTTTTAATGTGTTTCCATTGATTTCATATTAATGCATTACATTGAACATGTTTTCGTTGATGTTATGCTAAGGAATGTGCAAGCAAGGGAGAGCATCTCAATATATATATGTGTGTGTGTGTGTGTGTGTGTGTGTGTGTGTGTGTGTGTATGTAAATAAAAAAGGGGTGCATGTGAAAAAGTAAAAAGTGAATTTTCCTAGTATATTTAAAAATGCATGTAAGGAAGTCAAATAAATATTTTACAATCCCATGGTTTCAAGTCCATGGTTTTAGAAGTAAATGTGCATGTGAAAAATTGAAAGGAATTATTTTACAAGCCCGTGGTTTCAATTCCATGGTTTTGGAAGTAAAATTGCATGTATAAAGTGAAAGAAATATTTTATGATTGGTGGTTTCAAGCCTATGGCTTTGGAGGCCCATGGTATGTGCAAAGGTGAAATAAAACAATTAATTATTTAATTAAAGAATCAACACATATCTTCAAAATGGATTGTGATGATGTATATAAATAAATGTAATATTTGAATAGGAGTGTGTTAAATGAGAGGAAATGTAATATTTGAATAGAAGGATATGATATGAGTAAATATTTAATATCATTCGAAAAGGAGAGAGTGATGAAGAATGTTACGAAGAAGAATGTGTGTGTGTGTGTGTGTGTGTGTGTGTGTGTGTGTGTGAGAGAGAGAGAGAGAGAGAGAGAGAGATGATATAGCGAATAGATCGAGTGAAGAAAGAAATAACAAGTAGAGATGGTAAAAACAAATCTAATGAAAAGACCTTGTGGGGGAATAAATAGAGAAAAAATCTAGTGAAGGAACAAATAGTGAACATATCTAGTGAAGGAAGAAGTAGTGAGAAGACGTGGTGAAGTAAATGTGATAGCTCATCATATTTTTAAGATATTATATTCTAATTGATGTTTGGTTCCTCTCAAACAAAGAGATTGGTGTCTCTTTCTAAGTCAGTTCTTAGCGGTGGGGATTGATGTCTCCACTAGGTTGGTTCCTACAAAAATCTATAAGAGTAGGTCTCTACCTACCAGGATTTGTACCAGTGAAGATTGGTGTCTCTAATAGTTTGGTTCCTACAAAGTTTTGTAACAGAATTATAAATAAACAATTTTGTGGTTTTGTCCCAAAAGGGTTTCCACATAAATTTGGTCTACCATGGTTAATCTTATGTATGATTTCTTTTTTATGGTCGATGAATGTTTAAAAAAATAAAATATTTTCTTACACTGATCCCCCCCCCTCAGTATAAGTGTATGCTTAATAATATTTACCTCCATTCTACGTTCTCATCTTATGTAGTTGACGTCTATATTTTTTTTCTACAAGGGATTTGTGGATAAAAAACATGTCAACTACTTCACTTTGAAGTTTTAAGAAATAAACTCAAGAACATCTATGGAAGTCATCAATGAAATTTAAGAAGTACTTGAACCTATAGAAAGAAGGATGAGGAACCAAACCACACAAATCACTATGAACAAGTTGTAAGGAGGATAAACCATGCCAAGAGGCATGTTTTTCAAAATTTTATTTATGAGGATTGTCGAGAACACAACTAACAAAACCACCATCTCTGTAAGAAACAAGAGAAAGAGTATTTAACAATATTTAGATGACCAAAATTATCATGCCAAATTTTTCTCAAGTCATCACCATGAAAAATGAAAACTAATGGAAAAGATGATGCTCCAAAGTTGTCAAATCTATACAACTTGGTAATATCATTAACAATTCCAATTGCTAGGACATGCTTGGGATCTTTTAAATCCTTGATTACAACTTGGTGAGGTGAAAATTCTATTGTTTTACCTTCACCTAAATGAGTGATTTGATATGCTAATATAATGTTGCAGGAGAGACTTGGAACACATAATACATCATTAAAATTTCCATCATCTAGATAAACTATTCTAGACCCTACAACACTAAGATATATATCATCACCAATAAATATTTGTTTGGCATTACATTGATTAAGAGTAGAATAAATTACTTTATCCTTAGCCATATCATAAGATGCTCCAAAATCAGTAAGGCACTAATGAGAAGAAAAAATAGATGTTGCATTAAAGGAAAAAATAGAAGCATGAAAAAGTGCATGTCCATGAGAGAAGAGTTAGAAAAAGAAGAGTCAATATTGATGTTGTGATTATTAATTTTTTCTTCTAAGGCTTCCATATTGTTAAACAATTTAGACTCTAGATGACCATATAGCCCATAGAAATTACAAATTATCTCAGTATTTTTACTTTTTGATTTTGAACTTAGATAGATAATATTCAATGCAAGAAAAATAATTGGGATTTAAAGAAATCAATTCTTTTTCAAGCTAGTAGGATTGAATCTCACAGTGTTTACCAAATATAGTTGTCATGTTTTTCCAAGTGTCATCTAGTTTTTCAACTCCTTCAATGTGAAACCATAAATCACTAAAGATGGACATTTTGATTAACTCATGTGATTCACCATTTTTATTATCCCATTTGGATTTATTTGAGGTGAAAATGGGGGCAATTTCTTTTCCCAAGGTAATATGATAAATTATTTTACTTTGTAGCACATTCTCCATAAAATATTTTCATGGGAAGTAGTTTGAACTAGTAACCAAAAGATCAATTGGACTAGCCATATTAAAATATACAGGAAAGATGGCTTTAAAAGTATAAACCAACTATTTGGATGGAAATTTCTCAAAACAATTAGCAGTTTCAAAAACATGAATTGAAAATGGACCTAAGACTTAAAAGCTATTCCCTTTTTAAGAAATTTATAAAAGGTAACCATATTTCCATGTGGCGGTCATGTTGGACAGTTGGTTGTCATTAATGTTGTTGGATAGTTGGTTGTCATTGATGTCAACAAAAGTGGTTGGCATTGGTGTCAACAGATGTGATGGGTGAATTTGAATAAGTATCCAAAGTGGTTCCATTATGGTGTATCTTTAAGCATGGCCCTCACAGGAAGACTCTTTGAAGAAGTATAGAAGAATCCCCAGAGGTGTGCTCATGGATCCAAAATTTGCTTGAGTAATAAATACATGAAAAATATTGTAAAAACATGTAACACACTCATATATGTATGGTCCTCGTCATGTCATTTCCAATGGTAGGTGGAACATCATGTAGTTCCTCACGGTTGAGGAGTTATGAGTTCATGAAGTTGGAAGCCTTGAAGAATGATTAAGAAGCCCCTAAATAGATACAATTCATTAATTAAAAGGGTAAAGTGGTTATAACAAGAAATTTTAGATAGTCCCTAAAGTTAAGGAAAGAATTCATGTGGACAAGTATAAATAAACTTCAAGAACTCTCTCATTCTTACATACACAACCTTATCACTACTACATATGTACAGAAAAACTGACATCGTACTCCGACAGTACGGATAAAATCGACCATACTGTCAGATTTTACTTTCTTTGTTTTGTATTTTTTTCAACAAATTATGTTGGTTGTCGACTATTCAATGACATGATATTTAGCGTCGGATATTCAATGGTTACAGGTTACTTACTGTCATATATTCGATGGTTGAAGGGGTCTATGATATGCTTACCAACTATTGACAAAGTTAATATTTTTTTCCATTAAGAAACGTCTCTCTGGTCAACAGTCGTCGATAGTCCAATGGAAAAGTGATATATAATTTAAAAAGTTTGAAAATTTAAAGATGGTAGACATTGTTCCTATACTAGCGAGGGTTTGCAGAGGTTATAAGAGATATTTTTTGGTTGGAATAAAAAAAAAAATTATTTTGTTAATTTCATTAGAAATAGTTAAACTACAGAGGTTGATTTTTTAAGATAATGATCATCATTGAAAGTTTGGTAAGGAAAAATGTTACATAGAATTTCTCTAGGAGGACAAGGTCGAGACTTGAGATCTACATTGGTCGAGGCTTTGGGTGATAAAAAATGTTATTGCCCTTGTAAAAAATGTAGGGGAGATAATAGGAGACTTTTAATAAAAATAGCTAAAAATAATTGTAGTGAGTATGGACACTTTGAAGGTGGGCATGAATATAGTCCCTTGGTAAGTTATTCATTATATGTCTTTATATTGCAGATTTTTTTGTAAACGTTTATATGTTAAATGTAGAAGAAAAATAATGTGTCGTTTTTTCTTTATGGATATACTCTACGTAAACATGAACAAATAGAGAGTAAGTTAAGAAGAGAATACGTATACATAAGATGTAGATTTTAATTAGGGTTCAAGATATTGTTTACTGGTTAATGGGTTTAAGGTTTATGGGTACATGGTTTAAGGATTATGCTTCTCCAAGTCATCGACATGGTATGCAGAGGAACTATAAATGTCTTAAGGCATAGAATACACCTTTAGGAATCCTAAACCATGCACAGGGTCTAAAACCACCACATAAACCCTATAAATGAAATCTTTGGCCTATTTGTACTCATGATAATGGCACCATTACAAGTTTGTAATTAGTGGAAATTATTCTTTAATTTCACCCTGAGCAGAGTGACCTATGAATGGGGCCAACGTTGAAATTTTTTCTGTTTGTGCTTGTATGCACTAAAACTTGACATGGTTATAGTAGATGTTAGTAACCAAACATCGATATAGCATAGAAAAACCTCAGAATAAGTACTCAATGCCTTGAAAAAGAGAGAAATTCAGATAATAAGCCTCTTCGAGGGGGCAATCTCCTTATGCCCACATAAATGTTCAAATCCAAGATGATTCCAAATGAAAATGCCTCCTTGGTATATATAGGAGACTAGGAGGTATAATTACAACTAATGGAATAAAGCTGACATAAATAAAATAACATTACTAATGTAATATGCCCCAATTAAGGGGTAATGGGCCACTATTTTGGGCTTAACATGCCCCTCTCCTTGATACAAGTGTTGTCCACAACGCTTGAGTAACTCTGGATTCTTTTGTATAAAATACTCATCTTCCCAAGTGGAATCTTCAACCGATAGTTTCCTCCATTTAATGAGATACTCTGAAATGGATGTACTCCTCAGCTAGTGAATTCTTGTGTCAGTGATGGCTTTAGGTTCCATTATGATTTTTCCTTCCTCGTCAAGTTCTGGAAATATAGTTTAAATTGGGATCTTGTCACCTATAACCTTCTTTAAGCGTGAAACATGGAAAACTAGGTCTACTCGTGAAGATGCAGACAACTCCAATTTGTATGACATAGTACCAATCTTTTTCAACACCTTATAAGGGTCATAGTACTTTGGTGATAATTTATTATCCTTCTTGTATTGCTTGAGGGACATCTATTTGTATGGTTGTAGTCTTAAAAACACCCAATCCCCTACTTCAAAACTTCTTTCACTACGATGTTGATCTTCTTGTTGTTTCATGCGATTATATGCCATGGTTAGGTTGTCCTTTAATATTTGGAGAACTTCTTGTTGATGCTCGATGTGATATTCCACTGCTTGAACCTCATATTTTTCTTTTAGAGAAGAAGTGATGGAAGAGGGTGGTATCCATAGAGTTCCATAAATGATGTCATCTTTGTTGCAGTATGAAAGGAAGTGTTATACCACCATTCTGCCAAGGGTAACGATTTGAACCATTGTGTTTGTTTATCAGAGACAAAACAACGAAGGTAGCCTTCCAAATATTTGTTCACTATATCGGTTTGTCCATCAGATTGAGGATGATAGGATGAGCTATGAGCCAATTGAGTACCCAAACAAGAAAATAATTATGTCCAAAAATG
This sequence comes from Picea engelmannii, assembly GCA_009831015.1. Lineage (NCBI taxonomy): Eukaryota > Viridiplantae > Streptophyta > Pinopsida > Pinales > Pinaceae > Picea > Picea engelmannii. The sequence continues at coordinate 708,676 of ML777724.1, forward strand.
TCCAGTGAAGATGAGATCTCTGTCACTTACAATAATCTTTGGGCTTCCATGTAGCTTTTGAACTGTCTCCATGAATGCGATGGAAACTGTACTAGATTTGAAGGGATGAGAGAGTGTACACAAGTGTGTGTACTTGGTTAGTCTATCAACAATCACCATGATGATACTCTTTCCTTCAAAATTCGGTAACCCTGTGATGAAATCCATGGAATACTCCTCCCAGCGCTGACTTGGGATGGATAATGGTTGTAAAAGACATGTGGTCTTAATGGTTTCCACCTTATTTTGTTGGCAAACCAAACATTCTTCCACAAACCTTTGAACATCAGTTTTAAGTCCATCCCCCAAAAAATCCTTCTTGACCCTATGGTAGGTTTTTAAAAATCCCGAGTACCCTCCTACTGGAGAGGTGTGCAATTCCAATAGTACCTTTTGTTTGAGTTGGGAGTTCTTACATAAATATAAGAGATCTTTGTACCATAGTGAATCATTTTTCCATGTAAATGTATCTGATGCACTGGAATCCTGTTGCAAACTTTGAATGAGAGTCCACACTTTTTCGTCATTCTTCCATTCATCCCTTGCTTCTATTATCCAATCGGGTTGGATGATTGAGATAGCACAGAGAAAGGCCTCAACATATTCATCCTTCCTTGAGAGTGCACCTGCCAAAACATTTTGCTTCCCTTTTTTATAGACGATTTCAAAATCATAACTCAATATCTTAGTTACCCATTTTTGTTGTTCTTATGAAGATAGTCCTTGTTCCAAGAAGTATTTAAGACTATCATGATTTGTTTTGGCGTTGAAGTGCCTACCTATTAGGTAAGGACGCCATTTCTTCAATGCTTGTAGTATTGCCATCATTTCCTTCTCATAAATGGGTTTGTTTATGTCCTTTCCCTTGAGTGGTCAACTTTCAAAAGCTAGGGGCCTTCCTTATTGCATTAGGACAACACCAATTCCATTTCATGAGGCATCACATTCAACAATAAAGTTTGTTGTGAAGTCTAGAGTGGTCAAGACAGGAGCTTTTCACATCACCTCTTTAAGTTTTTCAAAAGATTTAGTTTCCTCTGGAGTCCATGAAAATGCATCCTTATTAGTTAGTGTCATTAAAGGTGCTTTTATTTTTCCATAGTTCTGAACAAACTTGTGGTAGTAACCTGTCAAACCCAAAAATCCTATAATATTCTTCAATGTTTTGGGAATCGACCAATCCATCAAGCCCTTAATCTTGTTAGGGTCTACCTAGACAACTTCATGAGATACAATATGACCCAAATACTCTACCTCCTTCACTCCAAAGAAACATTTGGATGGTTTGGCATATAGTTGTTGCTCCTTTAGTAGTTGTAGCACCTTTTCAACATGTCGCACATGATCCTCCCAAGACTTGTTATAGATTAGTATATCATCAAAAAATACTAACATAAATTTTTGAAGGAAGGGCTTGAAAATGGAATTCATCAACCCTTGGAATGTGGAAGGTGCATTTGTAAGGCCAAAAGGCATGACCAAAAATTCATAATGGTCTTCATGAGTTCAGAATGTTGTTTTTGGGATATCTTCTTCCTTCATTCTAATCTGATGATACCCTGAACAAAGATCCAACTTTGTGAAATAGATTGCTCCATGTAGTTCATCAAACAATTCATCAATGACGGGAATGGGAAACTTATCTTTAATAGTGATCTTTTTGAGCTCTCTATATTCTGGACACATACGCCATGAGCCATCTTTCTTGAATAACATTACCACCGGTGTAGAGTAAGAACTTTGGCTAGGTATAATAATGCCAACCTCTAACATTTCTTCAACCATGCGCTCAATTTCACTCTTCTGGGTATAAGAGTATCTATATGGCCTGATGTTAGGAGGAACACTCCTAGGAATTAGGTGAATATCATGATCATGATTTCGAGTAGGTGGAAGACCTTGGGGAATATCTTCAAATACTTTGGAATGCTTATCAATGATCCCTTGGAGATCTAGAGGAATAGATGGTTTAGATGTTTGAACATCTAGTGAGCATAGTTGTGCAATAACACCTTGATGCCCCTTTTTCAATAATTGCGTCATGCCATTAGAGCTTATCAGCTTACTAGTTTTCCCTATGATACCTCTTAACTCAATTTCTTTTCCTTCCAATGAAAATTTCATGAAAAGTTCTTGAAATTTAAAAGCCACCGTTCCTAATGATTGTAACCATTAGATTCCTAGTACAACATCAGCACCACCCATAGGTATAGAAATCATTGAACTATTAATTACATATTCCCCCATAGTAAGATTGATCTTATTGCATTTTCCTGAGCAATTGATAGTTCCTCCATCTGCAATCATTAATTGAAAATCTGGTGCTGGATATGCTCCCTTACCGTACTTGTTGTCACAATTAAAGCATAAACCTTTTTCTTTTCTTTCCTCCAATTGTTGAGGTGTCAACATTGTAGGTTGAGGTGTTTTAGAAGAAGGAGCATTATTCTCTCTATAGATGTTAGGATTGGTCCTTCTAGTAGCCATAGCCATATTTTTACTTTCAACATTTCTTGCCACCCTAAATGCATTCTCCAATGATTTGGGTTCCCAAAGGCGAACCTCATGTTGAATGTTATCCTTTAAAGTTCCTATGAATACATTAATCAAGTGCTCATTTGGAATATCTGTTACCTTTATATTCAATCTTTGGAAGTTCTCAATGTGCCATGTAACTGAACCCTTTTGCTTGAGATTTATCAATTGGCTAAAGAAGGTATTGCTCCTTGTATCCTCATAGTATGCTATCATTTTTTTAGTGAAAATTGTCCAAGTGACGAGTGATTTGCAAGAACAAATCCATCGATACCATACAAATTGATTGGGTTCTAAATATAAAGAAACAATTCGTACCTTTTGTGTATTTGGCACATTATGTAGATCAAGGAACTGCTCCATCTGAAGTATCCATGTGATAGGGTCCTTGCCATCCAACTTCCTCATATCGATCTTAGGAAGGTGGTTGGTCTTCAACCCAAAGTTGGAGTTTCTCCATTCTTCATTCACCTTCCTTGTGTCCTCATCATGAATTTCATGGGATACATTTTCACTTTCAGGTGTCCTCTCTATTAGGAAAATTTTCAATCCTTCCATGATATCCCCTTTTAAACCATCCATCTTAGTATCTATTGCCTCCAACTTAGCATCCATCTCTTGTAGTTCATCTTTTGTTACTGTCTTCTTTTTTAAATCATTTATGTCCCTACGCATTTCTTCACCTTCATCAAGAGTCCAAGTAGTATTGTCTGGGGGCTTACTTGGTGTAGAAGTTCCCTTTTTTGGTGGCATGTTGGCCAAGTATCACTTTAAACCTTGATTTTGAGGTGGTTCTGTTAGACAATATTCCTTTTATTGTATCTCGAAAATTCCGGCCCTTGTGCGTATGAAATTTTATTTTTTGTAGGTCTCTGATATTTCTTCTCTGCAATGCCACAGGTCTGATCAAAATTGTATGTGCCAAGTGGAATTTACGGTAACTTCCCCCAACTTGCTGATTGTTTTCCTTTCGATTAGATCTCACTTGTGTAGCGTGCCCCACACAAAATAATTGATATAAAATTATGAAACTCGTACCATAACTACTAAGGGATTTCCAATATCCAATGCAACTAGTCTCACTCAATTTGGATACTCTAGGAAGAAGTTGTGATTGTTTTACCCGGAACACCTTCTTGAGACTAGCCAATAGGACTAGTCAGATACCCTATCTTCCATAGGGTGTATCTACAAATGTAAGATGACCTAGAAGCTGAAATTTTTACCACAAATACCTTACTGATTTCTGTGAATGGATTTTGTCTTTCAAGGTCTAAAACATTACATAAACAATTTTATAGAGAAAATTCTGCAATGAATTAATTCTGGATGATTCTAAAACCTTGTATTAGAAAGTTTGTATCTTTGAAAGTATAAGGCCTCAGGGCCTGAAATTGTAACCCAACATACCTTCATCTGTCTACTAAATATCCTGCAAGTCGTTCCTTCTGAATCATTGTATAAAAAATTTATAGCGAAAATTCCAAGGTGTCTCAGATATAGCAACGAAACCCCAAGACCTTGAGCTCTAATACCATATGTTAGGAACCAAATATCAATATAGCATAGAAAAACCTCAGAATAAGTACTCAATGCCTTGAAAAAGAGATAAATTCATATAATAAGCCTGTTCGAGGGGGAAACCTCTTGATGCCCACATAAATGTTCAAATCCAAGATGATTCCAAATGAAAATGTCTCATTGGTATATATAGGAGACTAGGAGGTATAATTACAACTAATGGACTAAAGCCGACATAAATAAAATAACATTACTAATGTAATTTGACCCAATTAAGGGGTAATGAGCCACTATTTAGGGCTTAACAGTAGATGCATGCATTGATGGTATGGGAGGGTTTCAATGCTCAAATACGACTCACAAAAATAATTCGAAAATCAAATGAAAAAATTAATGAGAACAACAATGTTTCAAGTGTGAAGTGTGAAATGCATTGGCCACATGGAGATTAATGAGAAAAACAATGTTTCAACATTAGAAATTTCTCGCAATAATTCAAATTTATGAGAACCTTAGTCAAAAAACGACACCTAGCATTTTTCTTCACTAAAATGCATGTGCATTTTTTATTTCATTAAAAAGTTGTATGCAAAATGAATGAACAAGAATTCCTTTTCTATATAAAAAAAGAAAATTCCCACTAGTGTACTTCATTCTTCATATCCTGCATGATTTTTTCCTCATCAATAAGCCCAAAATGAAACCACTATTTTGGATATTACACTTCTACAAGCTCATGGATTTCAAATTATCTAAGGAAATTGGCATTGAGCTATGAAATTATTGGTGGGTAGTAAGCTCTGGAAGGTAGGTGGTATAAATCCCATTTATTAGTCTTTGCAATTAATGTTTATTGGCGAATTTTGGTTTATATTCATTTACATTTTTTTTTTAAATATCTCATTTTAGTTGTTAGAAATGGTTTCCAAAATACCAAACCTATAAATTCATAATGTAAACCCCCAAGGAAATGTCACACCATCAATGGTATATAATGAAAAAAGCTGAATAGAGTGATAGCCAACCTAATAATGTTGAGATATATATACCCACTTGGACGCTTACTTGCCCAAATTTTAGATGAAATCATTGATATAATTACTTAAGAAAATGAGGCATTATGAATATTACCTCTTATAGACAGAATATTTATCCTAAATGTATAGATGGTTTGGATAATATTGCAAGAAAATAACTAAAGAGTAGAAAACTAGAGGACATAGTTTCCCTTTTCATAGGCCCTCATATAAGTTAAATCTCAAACACTATCAGACCTCATATATCTATCAAATGGTGCACTTATAAACCATTTATTGATAATTTTATGGATAGGTAATACATGGATTTTAATGTGCGACCTCATAACAATAGGGAAATCCCACTATGTTTCTTTAGGAAAATATATGCAGAGTGTGTTTTGGGGAAACTTTGTTAACTATTTTCATCACTTAGAATTCCATGATGCTTGTTTGGATATTCCACACAACTAACCCAATGTGAGGAACCAAGATGAAAAATACATAATCCGTTGACCATGTTGGAATTACCACTTCCTGAGGAGTTGCTTCGACAAACACAAGAATAATTGCTTCAGTTAACACAAATGATGGTATGTCATGACATATTTGTCAAGGTATTAATTGTATGGTGTCATCATATACTAGTGGGGTAGGACAATCAACTCCCTTTTGGGAATAACACCATCTAGTAGTGAGGGCATACTATCATATACCAGTGGTTGTAGTTGTTATTCAAATAAATTAATGTTTTGTGGCTATAATTTCCATGGTCTTTTAGGAGATATTCCCCATGGTGGATTTTTAAGTGAGATATGTATAATGATATGCTTTAATTTTATTGATTTGATAATTAGTTAAGTAATTTATTTCACATTGTTTTCCCCTTATGGAGTGTGTGTGTGTGTGTGTGTGTGTTTGTGTGGATGTTATGACTTCCCATCCTACTATGGGATACTCACCCTATGGTAGACACATCCAAAAATGTATCTACTTTAGTCACATCCATAGTTGTTGCTAAAATTTACAATATGCACATGTGTATGTTATATTTCATATTGGATCATTAAATCATGTATCTATAAAATGGTTCAACACTTGGTGATTTTATCCATTAGCTAGAGTACCTGACCTATCTAATGCCACTTGCACATGGTGGTGGTGTTTCACCTTCACTTTCCACTACACTCACTATAGTCACATCCACTATTGTTTCTTCCAAGTACAATGTTGGACCAATGGCTATGCCTCCTAGTCAAGGATGCGACCAATATCCTAGCTTGCAATCTCTTTTTGTGATGAGGTGAATATTAGATGAACCCCTTAATGAAATATAAATGTTCAATTCCATAAATTAAATGAAATATAAATGAAATATCAATGTTCATATTGAATAGGACTATAGAATACCAAAGAGTCTCATAGAATTGTTGTAATATTGCAAAACTATGTAACCTATATTGTCATATCCATAATATAAGAAGACAAAAAACACGGTCCTTCACTAATTATTGGTTTTCCCGTATTGATTTTCTAGGGTAAAAAATTATGTACATTAATGTGTGTGTCTTTTCTATATTTGTATCTCTATTCAGTATCATTGTAGTTAAAGAATCTAATTGATGTTTTTCATTTTCATGCTTAAAGCACTAAAATATACAAAAATATAGTTTCACAATTGATCATTGTTTTGTGGCCATTATACTTTGTATTATTACATGTTCAAGGCATTAATAATACCAAGGTCCTTACAAGAATGGTCAAGGCATGAATAATACCATAGAGATAAATACCATACCATTTCATGTTGGGATTTAGTATCTTGGTGGAGTAGTGGAAGAGGGTGAATACTCTAACCCAACCCAAGGAAAGATGTAGACCAATGTGAAAGCATGCAAGCCACCTATACAACAAATACTGGCTCAAAGAGGGGCCAAGACCAATAAGAATATTATCTTTGTGAAGGCCCAAGAACCAAGTAGGGGAGTTTTGGAGAAGCAATTGACCCAAAAAGATGATGAAGGTCGAGAATGTGTTAGACCACCATCCTTAAAACCATTGTGTAGGATCTAAGCAAGAAAACATGAAGGTGTCTCAAGAACATTATCATATTCCAATGATTGGAAGACCAAAAAAGAGAGCCAAAATGTATAAGGGAAACAAGAAAATGTATGCAAGGAAGAAATATTTTGTCATTTATTTTTGTTGCAAGAAGAGAGGCCATAAGGAATTCCAATATTGATATTATTATCCATGTTCTTTCTATGGAATGTCGAACAACCATGGTGTGGATGAGTGTTGGTTAAGGGGTTTAAGGTTTAGGGGTACAGGGTGTAAGGGGTAATGGGTTAATATTTTAACGGTTAATAAGGAAAGATTAGGGCTTAGTGGTTAAGGGGTTAGAGGTTAGGGTAGATTTAGGGGGTTTAGGTCGTATTAGGGGATTTAGAGGTTAATGGGGTTTTAGGGAGTAGGGGTTATAGGTTTAGTGTTAGGGATTAATGGGTTAGGACGGGTTAGGGGTTTTTAAATAGAAATCACTAATGGAAAGTGGATATTCCACATTGGTTGAATGCCTTTGTCTTTGTTTTATATGTTTTCCTATATTATATTTGTAAATCTTTGTATCGTTTTAATATTTTTTATATACACTAATATTACTTGACTGTTTGTAATTATAAAGGAACGATGCCCTAGGGAACTACCCGTGGAGGAAGACGTGTTTGTACAAGAACCTGTTTAGGAACATGAAGTGATTATTGAAGAACAAGTTAATGATCCTATGGAAGAAGATGTTGATGATAATAACACAGATGAAGAATATGGGACAAATATATTGATCCAGGAGACATTCAATAATGTTGGAATCGGTGATGATGACGACCAACTTGATGGTTTTTTTGATATACTTGTACTTGAGAAGGAAATTCAACCTCTTTATGAGGGCTCCAAAACAAGTCTTCTCTATGTTATATTGTTGTTGGTGAACTTAAAGGTTATGAATGGTTTTTCAAACACTTGTGTGACATAACTGCTAAGGTATGTAATATATTTTGTCACACTTAGTACATGATGATAAAGGTTTTCTTCTTTCCATTATTTTTATTATTAGACGATCAACTGTAAAATTTGGATGCAATATGTATGATTTATATTCTTTAAATTAACCAGTATTGATTTTTTTATGTTGTAGATCATTAGGGGAATTTTTGTTACCACCGTCAAATGTTTTATGCCGCACATATCAATATTTACATGCCATTATGAAAGATATTGGAATGGAGTATCAAGCTATCCATGCTTGTTCTAGTGATCATATTCTATATTATGGAGAACATGTGTCAAAAGAATAATTCCTGAAATGTCAAATTAGTATATATCGAACCGATGAAGTAACAAAAAAGGTGCCTCGCAAGGTTCTTTGTTATATTCCCATAATTCCATGTTTGTAGTGATTTTCCAGGTGAAAAATAATAGCATAGTTTATGGATTACTTCTAATTCCCCAAATGGATTAATTAATAAATACAATTAAGTATTGTAATTTAAGTCACTAATCTAATAAAGATAATTAAATAATTGAAATCATTAATTTAATTAAGTCAACTAGATTATTTAGCTAATTATATTTGATCATTATTTAATTAATCGATTAAATTATGTAACAATAAATGAAATGATTATTTATTATATTATGTGTGATGGGAATTTATAAGGGTAGATAGGAATTTATGAGGGAGGGGAAGGAAGTCAAGGGAGACAAGTTATGTCAAAGGGGAAGAGTGTGAAGAAGGAGAAGGAAAATGAGAGATTAAAAGAGAGGGAAATTGGTCATTTGGGGGAGGGTGAAAGGAGAATGGAGGAGAAAAACTTGAGGAAAACAATTGGCTTGGGAAATTTGGGTTGCATACAAGATTGGCTGGTTTTCAGGATTTTGGGCTCGGGGGCCAGGAAACTGCAAGGATTCCTAGAGCTAGGGAGTTGGAGAGGCTTTGTTCCTAGTTGTATAGGAGGAAAACATTATGTTTTCAGGAAGTTAGGCAGTTTCAGGAAATTTAACAACAAGAAACAAGAAACAAGAAACAACTCAAGACAAACTTCTTCTTCAACAAGTATTTTACTATATTATTGTTTTGATCTAAATTAAAGCTCTAATTCATAAATATGTATTGAAAATGTATTATGTGACTAATTAGATTTAATTGATTTAACTGATTAATTTGTTAGAATTTGCAGTCCAGTAAACATAAATTAGATTTATTGTCATATAGACAAAAACATAAATTTACGGGCATGCAGACATAAATACAATTTAAACTTGTTCATAATATATCTTCCATAGAAATAAAAAGTCACTTAAATTACAAATTTATTGTCTAATGATAAATCCCTAGTGAAGTGAATTCCATTTGGTATCAGAGCCTCTCCAACTCCTTAGCTCCAAGACTTTACTCAAAAAGTGTTAGAGATGGACAAGAAAAGAGCTAGAGGCCAGAGTTGGTAAGTATTATGTAGGTATAAAGGGTATAAGTTTGAGACACATGAAGTACAATGGTGGGAAGAGAAGACCTTGAGTACATGTGAATACATATTTTGGAATGAACCCTTATATTAAATTTCTTCTTGAAATAAAAATGTTCACTGACCCACGTGTCAATATGGTGCTCTTTACATATAGGAACATTTATAATAGTGAATTGTGTTGGATTACTGAGAGGGGCGGGGTGAATCAGTAATAGCGTAATTATAATCTTTTTTCTCCAAATAATCCAAGTGTTATATCAATGTAGAATTATTATACAATAATGAGCAATAAGAAATGAACAATCACACACATACACAATACACCAGTGTTTTAAGTGGAAACCCAAATCGAGAGAAAACCACATAATGATTTATGTTATATGTCTTGAAGAATTACATTCATTGGTAGCACCAACTTCCTTTGTTTTCCAGATGCAATTGAAAGTAGGCTCCAACCCCCTAGTCTCTCAGGCTACAACCTGAGGGAAGTTCCAACTCCCCAATTCTATGGATACAACTAGAAGGAGGCTACAACCCCCTATGTTCTCTAGATACAACCGAAAGGTGGATAAAACCACCTATCCTTGCCCCATCCAACCGCCCTGAAGTATAAGTAGAATGATGGAACCACTGTCACACTATCACTGTGAGATATACCGCTGTAAACATGTACCAATAAACCTAAACCATGCATCAACCATGCATCAACCTGTACCTCAACCTGTACCATAAACAAGTGCATCGGCCATGCACCAACCTGTACCAAACAATCTGTAATCAACCTATACCATAAACAAGTTCAACCAACCATGTACCAAGTATGTACCAATCATGTGTCAAGTACTCATCAACTATGACTCATCAATATGTACCAACATCATCAACTAGACACCTCATGTATGTGACAACTCATCAACTACTTTTCTCAACCATGTACCCAACTTGTACCTCAACCAAAAGCCCTCATCAATTTCATCATACAAATATGATGTGTAACTCTATAATAGAACTGGTGTATATGATCACATACCTGCAAACCTTCCTTAGTTGGTACTCTCCATGATCTACCTTTCAGTGGTTAAACTGATTTTTGAAGGAACCTGCTCTGAAACCAATTGTTGGAT
>ML777724.1:719483-732571 GCA_009831015.1 Picea engelmannii
TCCTCTCAGTAATCCAACAATTGGTTTCAGAGCAGGTTCCTTCAAAAATCAGTTTAACCACTGAAAGGTAGATCATGGAGAGTACCAACTAAGGAATGTTTGCAGGTATGTGATCATATACACTAGTTCTATTACAGAGTTACAAGTCATATTTGTATGATGAAATTGATGAGGGATTTTGTTTGAGGTGTAAGTTGGGTACATGGTTGAGACAAGTAGTTGATGAGTTGGCACATACGTGGATAAAACTATACACTTGTTCTCTAGATACAACCGAAAGGTGGCTACAACTGCCTGTCCTTGCCCCGTCCAACCACCCTGAAGTAGAAGTATAATGATGGAACCACTGTCACACTATAACTGTGAGATATACCACTGTAAACATGTACCAATAAAACTGAACCATGCATCAACCTGTAATCAACCTGTACCATAAACAAGTGCATCAACCATGCACCAACCTGTACCAAACAATCTATAATCAACCTGTACCATAAACAAGTTCAACCAACCATGTACCAAGTATGTACCAATCATGTGTCAATTACGCATCAACTATGACTCATCAATATGTACCAACATCATCAACTATACACCTCATGTATGTGCCAACTCATCAACTACTTGTCTCAACCATGTACCCAACTTGTACCTCAACCAAAATCCCTCATCAATTTCATCATACAAATATGATTTGTAACTCTGTAATAGAACTGGTGTATATGATCACATACCTGCAAACCTTCCTTAGTTGGTACTCTCTTGAGTCATCAATATGTACCAACATCATCAACTATACACCTCATGTATGTGCCAACTCATCAACTACTTGTCTCAACCATGTACCCAACTTGTACCTCAACCCAAATCCCTCATCAATTTAATCATACAATCTATAATAGAACTAGTGTATATGATCACATACCTACAAACCTTCCTTAAATTTAACAACAAGAGACTAGCATTTTCATCAAACGTTTCTTTAGTCTCACAAGACTAGTTTTAGATTAGTCAACAACCCTAACTTGAAATAATCATAACTTTGTACCTATAATGAATAAAGATATGAAACAGATACACAATTTTATTCAATGTGTTTTACGCAATTCCTCCAGGTTTCACTACTTGTAACCTCTCAGAAAAGGAGTTATGACAAAAATGACACACCTTGCTGAATTCTGGCTTATTCTAGAGATCGACCTTGTAGAGCGTTCTCCGCATGGAATATTTCTTGAATTGATCTGAAACTGTAACACAAAATACTACAGACTTTACTCTAACCAAAACATTTAGTATTACTTAATTTGTATCTTTTATGAAGAAGTTATGTTGTTTTTACCCGAAACACCTGTTTTTGACTAGTTTCAGGACTAGCCACAAACTCTATTTTCCATGGAGTGTAACTCCAAAAATACAAAGCCCCACAAGCTGAATTTTTTACCAAAGATACTTGGATATGTTTACTAAATGGAATAGAAATTTCACGGTCTGAATCATTCTATAAAAAAAAATATTTTGAAAATGGTAAGATGGCCTGAAAAAAACATACCTTAGAAAGCATCATCAAAAGAATTTATCCTTCCTTGAATTCCAACCTTCTTTTCTTCACATTCCTCAGAAAATTGGCTTAGATATCCTTTGGTTACCTCATACACCTATAGGTATTCAATATTCTCAAGTGTTGTTTAAATGAGAGAGCCTTGCCTCTTATTTATACTCTCCAAGTAGCTTCCTTAAAAACATCTTCTAGGTCACTTTGCCCACTTTCCTTATTTTAGGGTTAACCCACTTCTAATTTATCCATTAAATTTATTATTGAATTAATTTATTTTGTATTCACTTTGAATTATAGTACACTCATCACTTCACTTTATTATTTACCTTTTAAAATATCTTAAACCACTTGGACTACTTTGACCTTTTGGGGCTTCTAGATGACATATGAGGGTCCTCCAACTTCGTAAGGCCATAACTCTCAAACCGTGAGGATTTATGTGACATTCCACATACCACCAGAAATTGAATGACATGTAATATCCATATAGAATAGTATTACCTAAAAATATATCAAAAATCACACTATTATCCATCAAACAAACTTGGGTCCATTACCCAAACCTGGGTTCTCCAACTTCTCATAGCCATAACTCTCTAACCGTGAGGAGTTATGTGACGTTCCACATACCACTGGAAATGGCATGAAAACAACTATCCATATAGGATAGTTTCACTGACAAATTCACTGGCGTTCATCTCATTATTCTACAAATAATCATGGTTTCTCTAACCATACTTCTAGGATAACTCAATCCACAAAGCGTCTTCCCGTGAGGGCTTTCACCATAAGGGGACCACTTTGGAGTTCATCCATTTCTAACTATTATCAACCATGACAAGACAATAATGAGTCATATTTACATCAAACAATCTTGGGTTCATTACCCAACCTTTGTGCTATGGGGATTTCTTCAAGGATTGACATCAATGACAACCAACCTTAATCAACAATCTCCCCCTTTGACATTGATGACAACACTCTGATGCAATGCTGAAATCATATCACTCATGCTCCCCCTAGAACCATGCCTTTGTCCTCTACATCTGATAAATCTCTCCCCCTTGTTCATCAATGGCAAATGTATCTTTTCATCTGGGGTTGCTTCCCTTGACTGAACTATCCTCTTATGGTGCTTCCTCATGTAAATCTAAGACATATAAGATAAGCATTCAAAAAGCATTAATTTTGGAGTAGAAATAACTCCAAGTCTCTGGTGAAGATATTCAAAGGATTCTTATGGAAGTGGTTTTGTGAAGATGTTTTCCATTTGTTCTTTTGTGCCCACATACTCAACTCTGATGTTCTTTTTTGCAACCTTCTCCCATAGAAAGTGATACTTTATTGGAATGTGCTTAGTCTTGGAGTGCATCATCGGGTTCTTCGAGACACTGATGGAACTTGTATTATCACAATAGATTGGAATGAGCTCATCATACTCAACCTATATATCTGTCAGAGTTTGTTTCATCCAAAGAACCTGTGTATAACATGATGTTGCTGCAATATACTTTGTCTCGGTTGTAGATAAAGATATTGATAATTGTTTCTTGCTTAGCCATGATACTAAACACTCACCCCAGTAGAACGTTGCTCCATTGGTGCTTCGTCGGTCATCAATACAACCTGCCCAATATGCATCCGTGTAGGAAATAAGTGATAGATCATTTCCTTTTGGATACCATAATCCAAACTCTTATGTTCCTTTGAGATATCTGAAAATCCTCTTCACTGCTAACACATGTGACTCCTTAGGTGCTGCTTGAAATCATGCCACCTGTCCAACTGCCTACATTACATCTGGTCTGGATGTTATCACATATAGTAGGCTGCCAATCATTGACCTGTATTACCTCTGATCTGTAGACTTCGAATCATCATCTTTGCTCAACTTGCAACTGGTTTGCATGGGAGTGATAACTGGTTTGCAATATTCCATTCTGAACCTATTTATCATTTCTCAGATATACTTTGCTTGAGAAATAAAGATTCCTTGGTTGCTTTGACGTATCTGAAGTCCAAAAAAGAAGGATAATTCTCCAAGTAACGACATTTCAAATATATTTTGCATATCTTTTGCAAATTTTTGGCTTAACCTGTCATCATCACTACCAAAAATAATATCATCAACATAAACTTCAATTAATAAAATATTACCTTCACTTACCTTGATGTAGAGGTTGTTTTTCGCACTTCATTTTTTGAACCCTGCCTGCTGCAGATACTTATCCAGTCTAGAGTACCATGCTCTAAGAGCCTGTTTTAGACCATACAAGGCCTTATTTAATTTACACACATAATCTGCATTCTTTGACAACTGAAATCCTTATGGTTGTTCAATGTAGACTTCTTCTTCAAGTTCCCCATTCAGAAAAGATGATTTTATGTCCATCTGATATACTTTAACATTTTTGGAGCATGCATAGGCTAAAAGCAACCAGATTGCTTCCATTTTGGCAAATGGAGCAAATGTCTCTTCAAAGTCGTTTCCTTCAATCTGTGCATATCCTTTACATACCAATCTAGCTTTGTTCCATGTAACTTGTCCATCTTCATTTAATTTATTCATGAAAACCCATTTTGTGTCGATCACATTCTTATTCTTTGGTCTTGGAACCAGTTCCCACGTGTCATTTTTCTCTATTTGATCCAATTCTTCATTCATGGCCTTATTCCAAAACTCCTCCTTGTTGGTTTCTTCAAAAAAGTTTGGTTCAATTGTTGATAAGAGTGCTAGGTGTGTTTGTTCTAGTGAATGGATTTTGCTTCTCGTCTCAACTCCTGCATCTTTGTTTCCAATAATTTGATCTGAAGGATGATTCTTCTGTACTCGTTTTCTACGTGTCTTTGGAGATACTTGTTGAACTTGCTCTTCTATTTCTGTCGGATTCTCTTCATCTTCCTCTTCTACTTCATCTTTTGCTTCTTCTTCTTTGAAAAGTTGTTCCATTGATTTGTTTTCTTCTTCCTTTGATTCTGGTCTACCTGTTTCATCAATTGTTACGTTGATGCTTTCCACAACTTTGTTCAATCTTAGATTGTAACACTTGTTTTCTTTCCTTGTACTTGAGTAACCAACAAGTACTCCACGAGAGTCAAACTTTCTCATTCTACCATCTTTTGTTTTGATGTAGCATTTTCTTCCAAAAAATCTGAAGTGCTTCACATTTGTTGGTCTTCCTTTCCATAACTCATAGGGAGTTTTATCAGTGTTGTTTTTTAGAATTACTTTGTTTTGAATGTGAAATTTTGTATGCACTGCTTGTGTCCAAAATATATCTGTCAATTTGGAATCCATTAACATTGTTCGAACCATTTCATGTACTGTCTTATTCTTTCATTCAACAAATCCATTATGTTGAGGTGTCCTAGCAATGCAGAATTTTATTTTTATTCCATGACTGCTATAGTAGTCCATAAATTCCTTTGAAGTGAACTCTCCTCCATTATCAGATCTCAAGCATTTGATTCTTGAATCCATCTCATTTTCAACCATTTCCTTGTATATATTGAAGTTTTCAAAAGCTTCTAACTTGTTCTTGAGAAATAAAACTGCAGTCATTCTTGTATAATCATCAACTAATAACATAAAGTATCTCTCACATTTTAATCCCTTTGTTGTAGTTGCTCCAACTAGATCAGTATGCACAATTTCCAGTGGTCTTGTTGTTGAATATTCCTTTGATTTGAACCTGGTCTTTGTTTGCTTTCCTTGTTGACAATTCTTCCATAAATTGTTGGTTGGTTTTGTGATCTAGGGAATTTCTATGACTGCTTCTTTTTTGTTGACTTTGACAAGGTTATCAAAATGCATGTGACCCATTCTTTTGTGCCATATCCAACTTTCATATTTCTTTCCTAGACAACACTTTTCATTTCCAATTTCACTTAACACATATATTTTGTTTGAAGTTCTTGCAGCTGTACCGACCAATTTCCCTGAAACTTCTCTTCTTATCTCACACTTTTGTGAATCGAAAATAACTTTATGACCTTGGTCACACATTTGAATCACACTTAAAAGATTATGTTTCACATCTTCTACCAGTAGAACATTTTCTGCCTTTTTATTCTTGTTCCCAATTCAGACTATGCCTTCTCCAATGATTTTGGTTGAATTATCATTTCCTAAGGAGATTGATCCATTTCTTTCCTTTCGCAATGTAAGAAATTTGTCTCTATCACCTGTCATGTGTTTTGAACACCCACTGTCAACATACCAACCGTGTTTCTTCTACTTAGCTTGTAGAGCGGTTGTGCATTCTTCATTTCTTTATTGATCTTGCCCTCTTATCCATGTCATTTTCTAAGGTTCTTGTCTATCACTATTGTTATTCTATTGAGGTTCTTTAGGAGGGACTGTCATTCTGCAATTTTTGGCCACGTGTCCAAAATTGTTACATTTGTAACATTCTACTTTAGTGCTCAAAGATTCAAACCTGTTGTAACTTCTTCTTTGTGTTTCACTAGGTCTTCTTGAGTAACCCCTTTGTGTATGACTCTCAAAGTTGGTATTGTTCGTGTTGTTAGCTCTGCAATTCACAGCTTTATGTCCAAAATTATTACATGCATAACATAAACCAACAAATATAGTTTGGTACCTGGGAGTTGAAGAAATTTTGAAAGAAGGTGCTCTTATGAATCCTTCTTCTTCTTGATGCCTATATGTCTATTGTTGATTCTAAAATCTGAATCTTCTCAGTGGAGGAGTGTCTGTGTAATCTTCCTTGTACATCTTCCTATCACCTTTGATTGTTTCTGCATAGCTTTTTGCATTTGTTTCTTGCTCTTTTGTTTTGGAGCTTGATCTCTTTTTTGTCTAATTATATCCAAGTCTAGACTTTTCAAGATGAGATTTTTGACTGTTGATAATGTCATCCAGAACTTTTGAGCTATTCTACATATTTTTCTTTTGAATATCATTTCTTAGTGTGACAATCTCTGCGTCCAAGTTTCCAATGATCTTGTCATTTTCTTCTAGTTGTTCTTTGAGTGCTTCTTCAATTCTTTTATCTTCTTCTATTTGAACCTTCAATATTGTGATAATTTGTTCTAGTTCTCGAGTGTTCTTTTTCTTGTCTAGTTCTACTTGTAGTTTCTTTTTTTTCTTATTTTCTCTTCTAATAAATTCTATGGCACACATTAATTCTTCTCGATAGTCAACTTTTGTCTCTTCAATTTCGTCTTCGAATTCTTCATATCCTTCTTCGGCTTCTTCATATTCTTATTCGGAGTCTTCTTTGTTAGAATATTTTACTGCCATGAACAAAACTCTTCCTGTCTCACTGTCACTGATTTTATCTTCATCTGATGATGAGATGTCTTCTTTGATGCATAAGATTTTCTTGAAATCTTTCTTTGTAGTTCTTTTGCTTTATATTTGTGTTTGCCTTTTGAGTAACCTTCATCATTTCTCTTTTTCTTATGAGGACATTTGTTAGCAAAATGACCAATACCATCACAATTACAACAAATTAAAGGAAGCTTAACTCTATACCTACCATTGGTTCTCTTGTTCAGTTTTTTGATAAAGTTGGCCACTTCTTCATCATCTTTCGAGACGTCGTTGTTGCTGCTATATTCTTCTTGTTCCTTTTTCTTTTTCTTTGACCTTTTGGATTCTTTGAAGGATGCTTCTTTTACATCCGGATTTTCTTGTTCAGTTCTCATTTCATATGATGTGAATACTCCATGCAGTTCATCCATGCTTATTGAGTTCAAATCCGATCTTTCTTCTAGTGCCGATATATTAGGGTTGAATCTCATAGGAAGAGATCTTAGTACATTTTGAACAATTACAAATTCTTCGATTTCTTCTCCCAATCCTATGATTGCATTCACTGTTTCATTAAATCTTAAGAAGTAGGCTGCAATATTCTCATCTTCCTTCATTTTTAATTGCTCAAACTGACCTCTGTAAGTTTGAAGTTTTGCTCCTTTGACTTTTGTATCTCCTTCATAAATATTTCGAAGCTTGTCCCAAATCTCTTTGGCAGATTTACAATGTGAAACTTTGGTGAATACTTTTCACTGAGACCATTCAAAAGTGAATTTGTAGCTTTGAAATTATTCTGACCAAGTTTCACTGCTTTGTCATTTGTTGGTGGAACTGTTGGTACTGTGTATCCATCTAAAATTGATTGTCAAATTTCAAACCCCTGTGCTTGTATATATGTCTTCATCCTTATGCTCCAAAAAGCATACTTTTGTCCATCAAAGTGTGGTATTCCATTTTTATAAGAGTTGGTACTCTCCATGATCTACCTTTCAGTGGTTAAACTGATTTTTGAAGGAACCTTCTCTGAAACCAATTGTTGGATTACTGAGAGGGGGGGGTGAATGAGTAATAGCGTAATTATAATAATTTTTCTCCAAATAATCCAAGTGTTATATCAATGTAGAATTATTATACAATAATGAGCAATAAGAAATGAACAATCACACACATACATAGTACCCCAATGTTTTACGTGGAAACCCAAATCGGGATAAAACCACAGAATTATTTATCTTATATGTCTTGAAGAATTACATTCATTGGAAGCACCGACTTCCTTTGTTTTCCAGCTGCAAATGGAAGGAGGCTCCAACCCCCTAGTTTCTCAAGATACAACCTGAGGGAAGCTCCAACTCCCCAATTCTATGGCTACAACTAGAAGGAGGCTACAATCCCCTATGTTCTCCGGCTACAACCGAAAGGTGGCTACAACCGTCTATCCTTGCCCCGTCCAACCACCCTGAAGTAGAAGTATAATGATGGAACCACTCTCACACTATAATTGTGAGATATACCGCTGTAAACATGTACCAATAAACCTGAACCATGCATCAACTTGTACCTCAACCTGTAATCAACTTGTACCATAAACAAGTGCATCAACCATGCACCAACCTGTACCAAACATTTTGTAATCAACCTGTACCATAAACAAGTTCAACCAACCATGTACCAAGTATGTACCAATCATGTGTCAAGTACTCATCAACTATGACTCATCAATATGTACCGACACCATCAACTATACACCTCATGTATGTGCCAACTCATCAATTACTTGTCTCAACCATGTACCCAACTTGTACCTGA
Source organism: Picea engelmannii (assembly GCA_009831015.1). Classification (NCBI taxonomy): domain Eukaryota; kingdom Viridiplantae; phylum Streptophyta; class Pinopsida; order Pinales; family Pinaceae; genus Picea; species Picea engelmannii. Next base: position 728,126 of record ML777724.1, read on the forward strand.
ACCAAAAGACCTCATCAATTTCATCATCCAAATATGATTTGTAACTCTATAAGGGACCTGGTGTATATGATCTCATACCTTCAAACCTTACTTAACTTTAACAACAAGAGACTATCATTTTCATCAAACATTTCTTTAGTCTCACAAGACTAGTTTTGGATTAGTCAACAACCCTAACTTGAAATAATCATAACTTTGTACCTGTAATGAATAAATATATGAAACTGATACACAATGTTCTTCAGTTTTATTTATGCAATTCCTCCATGTCTCGCTACTTGAAACCTCTCAGAAAAGGAGTTATGGAAAAAATGGCACACCTTTATGAATTCTGGCTTATTCTAGAGAGCGACCTTGTAGAGTGTGCCCTGCACGAAATACTTGTTGAATTGATATGAAACTATTACACAAACTACTACATAATGTAATCTAACCAAAACATTTATTATTACATAATTTGGATCTTTTATGAAGAAGTTATGACTTTTTTACCCGAAACACTTGTTGTTTACTAGTTTCAGGACTAGCCACAAACCCTAGTTTCCATAGAGTGTAACTCCAAAAATACAACGACCCACAAGCTGAATTTTTTACCACAGATACATGGATATGTTTCCTCAATGGAATAGAAATTTCATGGTCTGAATCATTCTAGAAATGTTTTTATTGCGAAAATGGTGAGATGACCTGAAAAAACATACCTTAGAAAGCATCATCAAAAGAATTTATCCTTCCTTGAATTCCGGCCTTCTTTTCTTCACTTTCCTCACAAATCCGGCTTAGATATCCTTTGGTTACCTCAGAAACCTATAGATATTCAATATTCTCAAGTGTGTCTTAAATGAGAGATTCTTTCCTCGTATTTATACTTTCCAAGTAGCTTCCTTAAAAACATCTTCTAGGTCACTTTGCCCACTTTCCTTATTTTATGGTTAATCCACTTCTAATTTCTCTATTAAATTTATTATTGAAATAATTTATTTTGTATTCACTTTGAATTATAGTACACTCATCACTTCACTTTATTATTTACCTTTTAAAATCTCTTAAACCACTTTGACTACTTTGACCTTTTGGGGCTTCTAGATGACATATGAGGGTCCTCCAACTTCGTAAGGCCATAACTCTCAAACTGTGAGGAGTTATGTGACGTTMCACATACCACTAGAAATGTAATGACATGTGCTATCCATATAGAATAGTATTACCTGAAAATATATCAAAACTCATACTGTTATCCATCAAATAAACTTGGGTCCATTACCCAAACCTGGGTTCTCCAACTTCTCATGGCCATAACTCTCTAACCGTGAGGAGTTATGTGACGTTCCACATACCACCAGAAATGGAATGAAAATCAGTATCCATGTAGGATAGTTTTACTGAAAAATTCATTGGAGTTCATATCATTATTCCACAAACAAGCATGGGTTCTCTAACCATACTTCTAGGATAACTCAATCCGCAAAGCGTCTTCCCGTGAGGGATTTCACCATAAGGAGACCACTTTGGAGTTCATCCATTTCTAATTATTATCCACCATGAAAAGAAAATAACAATTCATCTTTACATAAAACAATCTTGGGTCCATTACCCAACCTTTGTGCTATGGGGCTTTCTTCAAGGGTTGACATCAATGACAACCAACCTTAATCAACAATCTTTCCCTTTGGCATTGATGGAAACACTCTGATGCAATACTGAAATCATATCACTCATGCTCCCCCTGGAACCATGTCTTTGTCTGTTGCATCTGATAAATCTCTCCCCCTTTGTCATCAATGGCAAAGGTATATTTCCATCTGGGGTTTCTCCCCCTGACTGAATTGTCCTCTTATGGTGCTTCCTCGTGTAAATCTAAGACATATAAGATAAGCATTCAAAAAACATTCATTTTGGAGTATAAATAACTCCAAGTCTCTGGCGAAGATATTCAAAGGATTCCCGTGGAAGTGATTTTGTGAAGATGTCTTCCACTTGTTCTTTTGTGCCCACATACTCAACTCTGATGTTCTTTTCTGCAACCTGCTCCCGTAGAAAGTGATACTTTATTGGAATGTGCTTCGTCTTAGAGTGCATCACTGGGTTCTTCGAGATACTAATGGCACTTGTATTATCACAATAGATTGGAATGGGCTAATCATACTCAACCTGTAAATCTATGAGAGTTTGTTTCATCCAAAGAACCTGTGTACAACATGATGTTGTTGCAATATACTCTACCTTGGATGTAGATAAACATACTAATGATTGTTTCTTGCTTAGCCATGATACTAAACACTCACCCAAGTAGAACGCTTCTCCATTGGTTCTTCATCGGTTATCAATACAACCTTCCCAATCTGCATCTGTGTAGGCAATAAGTGATAGATCCTTTAGTTTTGGATACCATAATCCAAACTCTTATGTTCCTTTGAGATATCTGAAAATCCTCTTCACTGCTAACACATGTGACTCCTTAGGTGTTGCTTGAAATCATGCCACCTGTCCAACTGCCTGCATTACATCTGGTCTGGATGTTTTCACATATAGTAGGCTGCCAATCATTAACCTGTATTTCCTCTGATCTGTAAACTTCGAATCATCATCTTTGCTCAACTTGTAACTGGTTTGCATGGGAGTGATAACTAGTTTGAAATCTTCCATTCTGAACCTCTTTAGCATTTCTCTGATATACTTGGTTTGAGAAATAAAGATTCCTTGGTTTCTTTGACGTATCTGAAGTCCCAAAAAGAAGTGTTGAGTCTCATGATTGTCGCATTTTCATCCTCTTTTCCTTTCATCATTCATCACATTTATCCATATTCTACAACTCCATAAACCATTCATTAATACCATTTTCATAATTAAATATGGGTTTAACCTTATTATTTTCCAAATCATTTATTTTAGTATTAAAAGAGAATTTGTGATAAAATATTATAAAATTGACATGTTTTCATATATATCTCAAAAATGTGTGAGCTTTATCATGTGTAGGGATATGTGAAGGATTAATTCAAAAGACTTTTCAAATACTTCCTCCACCATTTCAAAGATGTGAGGAGATAATCCAGTCCTAATCCAAGGAGAAGATCATGGAGATTTGGTTGTCATATCTTATCCAAGATATATGAGAGATATGTGTGAGGATTTGAAGGGATTATATTTTGTAATAAAGGGAAATGGGTTGAGAGAAAAGTGGATCTGTAATTATGAGATGTTTATCTTATTTTCAAATCTCTCATGTATAAAAGAGAGGGCCTTCTCTTCATGAGGGGGGATGAGAATCGTTGTTATGTAGATTGGGAGATGAGAATAATTATTATGTATATTGGAGGGAGAATTATTATTATGTAGATTAAGGGAATTGTTATGAGATAGGTTATTCAGGAGAATTGTTATGATGTAGATTGGATTCATGAAGAGACTCCTTTTGTAAACCTACCTATTGAAGATTAATGCAAGTTTGGATTCAATGATTTTGTCTCTCTTAGAAGTTATCATCTGTTGATCTAAAATCTTCCATGTTGGCATCGGCAAGGGCCACCGATCCAACTTGGTAAGCTTATTGTAAATTGTTAGTGTAGATTTTCATTTCATGTACCTGTTATTTTGATTTCATGTTATTTTGTTTGATTTCACTATCTGAATGTGTTGCAAAGTGTGGTAATGCATTAATGGTTGGATCTCCATATTTCACCATACATGAGCTTTAATGGATCATTCCACTTGTAAGTTTAGTTTCTCCAGGAGATAGAATCAAAGTTCATCTTTTCTTTTCATGAGCCATCAATGAACATGTCCATCACCTGAGAAAGAGCTTTTTCTTGTTTATGAGTTTTGCTTTCCATATTTCAAATTGTGTGAAGATTGTCATTTTTAAAAGTGTGTTGGTTTCTAAATGGTTTTCTTATCTAGCTATACTAAACAAACATAGGAACCTATCTTTTATCGGCACATATAGTGCATCAAATCTACTGATTATGAATCACGGTTGATAATTTATGTTTGGTAATATATTATGCATATAATTGCACCAACAAGAATGATAGTTCTCCAAGTAACGACATTTCAAATATATTATGCATATCTTTTTCAAATTTATGGCTTAACTTGTCATCATCACTACCAAAAATAATATCATCAACATAAACTTCAATTAATAAAATATTACCTTCACTTACGTTGATGTAGAGGTTGTTGTCTGCACTTCCTTTTCTGAACCCTGCCTGCTATAGATACTTATCTAGTCTAGAGTACCATTCTCTAGGATCCTATTTTAGTGTTAAGAACCAAACATCAATATAGAATAGAAAATCCCCAGGAAAAGTACTCAACGCCTTGAAAAAGAGATAATTTCAGATAATAAGCCTCTTCGAGGGGGCAACCTCCTTTTACCCCACCTAAATGTTCAAGTACAAGATGATTCAAAATGAAAATGTCTCCTTGGTATATATAGGAGAC
>ML777724.1:737393-748993 GCA_009831015.1 Picea engelmannii
TTTTGTAAATCATTTATGTCCCTACGCATTTCTTCACCTTCATCAAGAGTCCAAGTAGGATTTTCTGGAGGCTGAGTTGGTGTAGAAGTTCCATTTTTGGGTTGCATGTTGGCAAAGTATCACTTTTGAACCTTGATTTTGAGGTGGTTCTGCTAGACAATATTGCTTCTGTTGTATCTCCCAAGTTTCGGCCCTTCTGGGTATGAAACTTTCTTTTATGTAGTTCCCTGATATTTCTTCTCTACAATGTCATAGGTCTGATCAAAATTGGATGTGCCAAGTGGAATTTATGGTAACTTCCCCCCAACTTGCCGATTTTTGGCCTTTCCAGGAGATCTCACTTGTATAGCTTGCCCCACCCAAAATAATTTATATAAAATTATGAAACTTGCACCAGAAATACCACAAACTGTCCACGATCCAATGAAACCAGTCCCATGCAATTTGGATACTCTAGAAAGAAGTTATGATTGTTTTACCTGGAACACCTTCTTGAGACTAGTCAATGGGACTAGTCAGATACCCTATCTTACACAAGATGTATATACAAATTTAAGATGACCCAGAAGATGAAATTTTTACCACAGATACCTTTCTAATTTCTGTAAATATCCTTTGGATTTTAGGGTCTGAAACGTTACATAAATTTTTTTATAGTGAAAATTCCACAATGACTCAGTTCAGGATGATTCCAGAACCCTATCTTGTACAGGCTGTATCTCTGAAATTATAATGCCTCAGGAGATAAATTTTCAACCCAACGTACCTTGATCTGTCTACTAAATATCCTCCAAGACGTTCCTTCTAAAACCTTGTAGAAAAAAAATTATAGCAAAAATTCCAAGGTGTCTTAGACGTAGCAGCGAAACCCCAAGACCTTGAGCTCTGATACCATATGTTAAGAACCAAACATCAATATAGCATAGAAAAACCTCAAGAAAAGTACTCAACACCTTGAAAAAGAAATAATTTCAGATAATAAGCCTCTTCGAGGGGGCAACCTCCTTTTACCCCACTTAAATGTTCAAGTACAAGATGATTCAAAATTAAAATGTCTCCTTGGTATATATAGGAGACTAGGAGGTATAATTACAACTAATGGCCTAAAGCCGACATAAATAAAATAACATTATTAATATAATATGCCCCAATTAAGGGGTAATGAGCCAATATTAGGGCTTAACATTTAGACCATACAAGGCCTTCTTTAATTTACACACATAATCTGCGTTCTCTGACAACTGAAATCCTTCTGGTTGTTCAATGTAGACTTCTTCTTCAAGTTCCCCATTCAGAAAAGATGATTTTATGTCCATCTGATATACTTTAACATTTTTGGAGCATGCATAGGCTAAAAGCAACCGGATTGCTTCCATTCTGGCAACTGGGGAAAATGTCTCTTCAAAGTTGATTCCTTCAGTTTGTGCATATCTTTTACATACCAATCTATATTTGTTCCTTGTAACTTGTCCATCTTCATTTAATTTATTCCTGAAAACCCATTTTGTACCGATCAAATTCTTATTCTTTGGTCTTGGAACTATTTCCCAAGTGTCATTTTTCTCTATTTGATCCAATTCTTCATTCATGGCCTTATTCCAAAATTCATCCTTGTTGGTTTCTTCAAAACAGTTTGGTTCAATTGTAGATAAGAGTGTTAGGTGTGTTTGTTCTAGTGAATGGATTTTTCTTCTAGTCTCAACTCTTGCATCTTTGTTTCCAGTAATCTGATCTGAAGGATGATTCTTTTGTACTCGTTTGCTAGGTGTCTTTGGAGATACTTGTTGAACTTGCTCTTCTGTTTCTGTCGGATTATCTTCATATTCCTATTCTACTTCATATTCTGCTTCTTCTTCTTCAAAAAATTGTTCCATTGATTTGTTTTCTTCTTCCTTTGATTCTGGTCTACCTGTTTCATCAATTGTTACGTTGATGTTTTCCACAACTTTGTTCAATATTAGATTGTAACACTTGTATTATTTCCTTGTACTTGAGTAAACAACAAGTACTCCTTTGTCCACACAAGAGTCAAACTTTCCCATTCTACCAATTTCTCTTTTGATGTAGCATTTTCTTCCAAAAACTCTGAAGTGCTTCATATTTGTTGGTCTTCCTTTCCATAACTCGTAGGGAGTTTTATCAGTGTTTTTTCTGAGCATTACTCTGTTTTGAATATGAACTATTGTATGCACTGCCTGTGTCCAAAATATATCTGTTAATTTGGAATCCATTAGCATTGTTCGAGTCATTTCTTGTACTGTCCTGTTCTTTCTTTCAACAACTCCATTATGTTGAGGTGTCCTAGCAACGAATAATTGTCTTTTTATTCCATGACTACTACAGTAGTCCATAAATTCCTTTGAAGTGAACTCTCCTCCATTATCAGATCTCAAGCATGTGATTCTTGAATCCATCTCATTTTCAACCATTTCCTTGTAGATCTTGAAGTTTTCAAAAGTTTCTGACTTGTTCTTGAGAAAGAAAAGTGTAGTCATTCTTGTATAATCATCAACTAATAACATAAAGTACCTCTCACCTTTTAAGCCCTTTGTTGTAGTTGGTCCAACTAGATCAATATGCACTATTTCCAGTGGTCTTGTTGTTGAATATTCCATTGATTTGAACCCAGACTTTGTTTTCTTTCCTTGTTGACAATGCTTCCATAAAGTGTTTGTTGGTTTTGTGATCCGGGGAATTTCTCTGTCTGCTTCTCTTTTGTTGACTTTGACAAGGTTATCAAAATGCATGTGACCCATTTTTCTATTCCATAGCCAACTTTCATCTTCCTTTCCTAGACAACACTTTTCATTTCCAATTTCACTTAACACATATATGTTGTTTGAAGTTTTTGCAGTTGTACCTACCAATTTCCCTGAACCTTCTCTTCTTATCTCACACTTTTGTGAATCGAAAGTAAATTTATGACCTTGGTCACACATTTGACTCACACTTAGAAGATTATGTTTCACATCTTCTACCTGTAGAACGTTTTGTGCCTTTTTAATCTTGTTCCCAATTCAGACTATGCCTTCTCCGATGATTTTGGTTGAATTATCATTTCCGAAGGAGACGACCCACAAGATGAATATTTTACCACAGATACTTGGATATGTTTCGTCAATGGAATAGAAATTTCATGGTATGAATCACTCTAGAAAAAATGTTATTGCAAAAATGGTGAGATGACCTGAAAAAAACACACCTTAGAAAGCATCATCAAAAGAATTTATCCTTCCTTGAATTCTGACATTCTTTTCTYCACTTTCCTCGGAAATTCGGCTTAGATATCCTTTGGTTACCTTAGACACCTATATATATTCAATATGCTCAAGTTTGTCTTAAATGAGAGAGCCTTGCCTCTTATTTATACTCTCCAAGTAGCTTCCTTAAAAACATCTTCTAGGTCACTTTGCCCACTTTCCTTATTTTAGGGTTAACCCATTTCTAATTTCTCCATTAAATTTATTATTGAATTAATTTATTTTGTATTCACTTTGAATTATAGTACACTCATCACTTCACTTTATTATTTACCTTTTAAAATCTCTTTAACCACTTTGACTACTTTGACCTTTTGGGGCTTCTAGATGACATATGAGGGTCCTCCAACTTCGTAAGGCCATAACTCTCAAACCGTGAGGAGTTATGTGACGTTCCACATACCACCAGAAATGGAATGACATTTACTAATCATATACAATAGTATTAACTGAAAATATATCAAAACTCATACCGTTATCCATCAAACAAACTTGGTTCCATTACCCAAACCTAGGTTCTCCAACTTCGCATGGCCATAACTCTCTAACCGTGAGGAGTTATATGACGTTCCACATACCACCAGAAATGGAATGACAAGCACTATCCATCTAGGATAGTTTCACTAACAAATTCACTGGTGTTCATCTCATTATTCCACAAATAAGCATGGGTTCTCTAACCATACTTTTAGGTTAACTCAATCCGCAAAGCGTCTTTCCGTGAGGGCTTTCACCATAAGGGGACCAGTTTGGAGTTCATCCATTTATAATTATTATCAACCATGACAAGACAATAACGAGTCATATTTACATCAAACAATCTTGGGTCAATTACCCAACCTTTGTGCTACGGGGTTTTCTTCAAGGGTTGACATCAATGACAACCAACGTTAATCAACAAATTGTTGATAGAAGATTGATTTGCCTCGACTATGATGAAGAGAATCATATACTCAACATTTAACTTGGTCGAGATCTAGAATTTTATGACTTAATAGGAAAGTGATATTGAGGAAAACGACCAAATAAACCATGAAATGACGACATCAAATGAAAATCAATTAGCAGTATCTTAGTCAATGTTCCTAAGTACGGAAAGTTTTTGAGTGCCAACCTCATGAGTGATGGCATATGTATTTTCGAGATAGAGAGAAAAAAAATTAAATAATGATTGTTTATAATTGTCAAGATATCCTATGTGGGATTGTGTGTATGGCTTAATGAAATTATAATAAAACTCAATATGAGATTTACTTAACTAAAGAACTAATATTGAGATAATATTCTAATTGGATGTCAAAATAGTAGACTATACTCTGATATAGAACTAAGGAAGAATAACCTTGTAAGATAAGTGTATATTACAATTAACTAAATCACAAGTGGTAATAAAATTTCAGTTTGGACACAGTGGAGGTCCACTAAATCGGGGTAGCAAAAATTAATGTATTAATAGCCTCAAATTGTTTTAATCTAATGACGGTCGAGTGCCACCAGCATAGCCAAGGATCTACAACCTTGGAGGATGCAGAGACTATGCGGTGAGACCATCCCTCACTTTTTCTGACCACAACTTTGGGACAAAGTTTCTTGGTGTAATGCCTCGTTTTGAATTAGGCAACTAGAATTAGTTATGGGATAGTCATATCTTCATTTTCTTATTATATGTGGACAATATTAACTTGACACTTTAAATGTTGGACATATGGACCTATGTGAATGTAAATACTATGAATGTTTATTGTTATGTGATTTATGATGGATATTATGCGACCTATTTCTAGCATGAAAATTTGAATTTGAAAGATATTGGTATGCGGATACCGAGTTATTGATATGGTTAATTGCAATTACATGTTAATAGTGTATGGATATGCATGAGTTTTTGTTATAAACTAGCCTTTAGATTAATGGGATATTTAATAGATAAATAATGCTAATAATAAATGGTTGTTGTCGTGAACATCGACCAAGAAAAAGTATGGTATAAATCATTGTATGTTAAATTATGTTGGTCCACATGCATTACTATGATATGTGGGGAAGTGAAAGTTTTTCAAGTAGCATGACTGCCTGAAACTAGACATACGATGAAAAAATTCCCAGCAACACAGTGCCACCGTATGGTCCATGATAGGGTGTTGACTCTAGTTCTATCAGGAGGGGTGGACGAATTTCCCACCATGTATCCTCTGAAACTTGGAGTCATGGGAGGATGGTGTTAGATCACACTCCCCTAGATGTGTTATGATGACTTCCATTTTCTTGCTGGGGAAGCTTGGTCAATGTAGTTGACACTTCTTCTTACGAGTTCTATCTGGATTTAGGTCAATATAGTTGAGACTCTAGGATTGTCCAGTAGAGGAAGGATAGGGATGGTAATATATATATATATATATATATATATATATATATATATATATATATATATATATTGCTTAACTAAATTACGATTGTCTAGGTAAATGTTGCATGTACTAAATTATTATAATTGAAGGATTTTTCTAATATTGTAAATGGTTGATTTATTTGTTATGAATTTAATTGCATTGTTGATTGGATTAGAAGCATATATGAATTTAATTATATGTGTTAATTATTTCCATTAGTACATGCTCGAGTTATGTATGTTCTATCTACGCATACATGCCTTGTGCATGTACACTAGTAATTATGAATGTATTAAATTAATGATGTTGCTTATGTATTCTAGATTTATGAATCATGTTGTTATTATCCTTGTATTATGAATAACCTTAACCTCGGGATGAAGTTTCTTGACGGGTGGGTGTATGTAATGTTGCAAATGGATTAATAATAAATATAGTTAAGTAATGTAATTTAAGTCATTAATGTAATAAAGAAAATTAAATAATTGAAATCATTAATTTAATTAAGTCAACTAGATTATTTAACTAATTAGATTTGATAATTATTTAATTAATAGATTAAATTATGTAACCATAAATGAAATGATTATTTATTATATTAAATGTGTGATGATAATTTATAAGGGTAGATAGGAATTTATGAGGGAGGGAAAGGAAGTCAAGGGAGACAAGTTATGTCAAAGGGGAAGAGTGTGAAAGAGGAGAAGGAAAATGAGAGAATAAAAGAGAGGGAAATTGGACATTTGGGGGAGGGGGAAAGGAGAATGGAGGAGAAAACCTTGAGGAAAGAAATTGGTTTGGAAAATTTTGGTTGCATACGAGATTGGATGGTTGCTGGGATTTTGGGATCGGGGGCTAGGAAACTGCAAGGATTCATGGAGATAGTGTAAGACCCTAGGTTTTGAGCCCCATATTAAATAATGTATTTTTTTAATTGATGATAGGCCAATGTGCCCAAACAATTAAAAGTGGTCAGTGTGCCTAGGAATTGTAATGTTTTGATCATAGTTATTAATAAATACATCGTTGGATGCTAGACGAACAAGGACAAGAGTTATAGGGGGATATGATTCCACAAGAGAGGGGGATTGAGGGGATAAGTATTTATTTTATATTTTTAATGACCCATTTTTTTAATGGAGAATATCAGTTACATGAGCTTCTTGGGGGAAGGCCATGAGGCTCTTGATTCCCAAGAATTACAAAAACCCATCCTTGGTATGGGGTGGGGGTTGTTCCTCTTCTTCTATTGGTTGCTTATTATTCACTCATTCATTTACTCACTTAGTTGCTCATTGTTCACACCTTTCATCCTATCCTCCCTCCATTCATTCTTTCACCCACTTGTTTTTCCTCATTCATGTCTTAGCTTGGAAAAGAAAAATGAAGTTTTGAAGAGAAACCATGCAATTGTTGGTTGTAGAGACTCTGGTGTATTCCATCCATGAATCAAGACCTGCATGTCTGAGATGATTTGGATTTTTCTCAGTTTTTCTCACAACTGCGAGTCCTGAGAGTCCCAACATGGAGATTCTGGAAAAGGATGTACTAGAGCCTTGGAAGGAGATGGATAGTCTGAGGTACTGCATGGCAGAGAAGGGGGTCCATTCTCTTGGGTTGTGTACATTGGGTAGAAGATATTTGGTGTACTTTGGATTGTTTTGGTTGCTGAAAATTCTTTGAGAGATTGACTGTTGACTAGCTTGGGAAGCCAAGTGACACTCTGGAACCTTCCTTGTGGATTCATAGCCCTGGCTCGGGGGTGACGTTGTTGTTGAGATTTGGAACAACAATGTCTATAGTTGGGTGGAACTTCCTTGTTCTGCAGCTAGTTTGTGATTCATTTTATAAAAGATAAGTGCTCTCTGTTATGGTTTTATTTACCTGTGTATCTTTATTTCTGCTATGTATTCAATTATCTATGAACTTTCGTACCTATCATATGCATGCTTGCTGGTTATAGCTATGCATGTCATATGGTTTATCTCTTTTATGCATCTTTATTAATTATAAATGTATCAATAAGAAAAATAAGTCTGAGAGTGTGATTGAAGTAGAGTGTCCAGGTAGGTGGATGGGTACGTTACAGAAAGTGGCATAGCCCGACTTGGGGATAGTTGGGTATGTTACAGATTGGTATCAAAGCTCAAGTTTTCAACACTGAACCTAGATGGGTCGAACAAGATGAATTTGAACCAAAATTTCAAAGAGTTTTGGAGTTATATTGCACCATTGGGTGCGAAGAAAGCACTGAGAGAACATTTGGATTGTGTTCCCAAAGCTCAGGAGGTGTAGAGGTTTGAGAAAGCCAGTGGAGCAAAGAAACCACAATAACCATTGATTTGAGACATAATATTAGATATGGGCCGTTGGATCTTTTTGGGAGAAGACATATCCTTTGCAGTCGTCAGATATGGAGAAGGTGCATAATTGTTAAGCACTAAAGTCCTTCAGGCTTCGCTGCTCCGACAAATTTTTCATTGTTTGTTGGAAGGGAGGAAAAATTCCCGAAGTCTCGAACTCCAAATTGAATCTAAACTGTTCGATGTCGGGGACATGTGTCCGCATATTATCAGGTATTCGACCTTCCGGAGGATTGTAGGGGGAAGTCATTTTGGTGTGAAAAGTTCTGAAGTCCCAGAGCACTGGAGTCCTGAAGCTCCGGAGAGCACTTGTTCGGGAGTTCGGAAACTAGACGTTCCAGAGTTTTGTTGTATGTTGAATAAGAAAATTTTGAAGGTTAGAGTTATGGAGGAGATCCAAGTTGTTGGCTACAGGAGGAGAGAGAACCGTCGATATCAATTTTAGCGTTCGGTGGTTTGGGGGTATTGTGCATTGAAGTTGAAGGAACTTATGAAGCTCAGAGTCACAGAACCCCTATTGTCCCTAGATATTGATAGAGAGTGTGGACTGTTATCCCCGATCTCTAGGGATAACTAGGAGATCATGTCTCGAGGCCCACAGATACTAGACATGGAGTACAGAGAGCAGGATTGACCTGAGCATGGCCTTGGAGGGCCCATCCTTCCTTTTTCTTCGCCAGACTTTCCCTGTCAGCAGCAGCAGCTTCCATCACCATCGGCTTGGACTTGCATCAGAGAAGACTCTTGCTTCATGAGGTAATTGGTCCAGGTATCATGGTATGTGTCATGTTTGATCATTATAACTTTCTTGTATATCCATCAGGTTCCTTACATTTCTGATAACTGCTTGGATCTTACACTAACCCACTTGACTATTGTTTGGGGGATTAACGGGGTGACTTAGAAATTTTGTATTCATGGGTTTTGGTTATCCACCAGGGGGGGTTTGAAGAGCCATCGTCCGCTCCCACCATACTATTACTTTACATCTTATCTCCCATACATCCATCCCATTCCCCTAGTCCGGGCATTAGGATGACCTACTTGAGGGGTTACACTTCATCCTGTGGGAAGAAGGGGATAAAGGCCCAAGGGGTAAAAGATAAAATCCATAGGAAATAAACCTAGAGATGCTTCACCCAGGGATCCCCAAGAAGGCAATAAAAGGCCTCTCGATAAGAAACAAAAGGGACCCTAAGAAAAATAATAAAACAAGACCTAACCAAGAGGATGGGAGGTCTCATCATCAACCGGCCCATTATGTTCATAGGTATCTAGTAGTATGACATTGCCATTATCTAGTTACCACGCCAGGGCAATGACCTTTGGTTGCATGGCCAAGGGAAAGGGGGTCTCATCACGATCCAGCCTTATAATTTCTGCGAAAATACCAGTGGGTAACACTGTCAACTCTGGTCACCACGCCAAGGCAGTGTCCTCTGGTCATACCTTGAAGTAAAAAAGAAAGAAAAGCAATAAATAAAGAATAAAGGCAATAAAGGGGCTTGGAAAAAGTGCATCCATGGCAGGTACAACTCACCTCCTACAAAGGCACCCACGGACAACACCTGCCCCTGGTCTTACTATGAATGGACATCCCTGGACCATATCACTTCATATACATGGCTTGAATGATCTTCTGTGGAAACTTTCCTTTTCTTATGGATACTGGCCCAATAGGTTGTTTTGTTTATTCCTTCAACTGTGTATAGTAGGTCAGTATAATGTCTTTGAGCTATTAGAGGATATGTTATGGATTTTATGCATGTATTTGATAAATTTAATGATGAGACATGATTGACATTGCTATGATCCCGAGGACTGATGAGCCCATGGAGGGAGAAGTTTTTGATGTGCAGGACCATATCCGGTGGACAGGTACCAGTGGACCGGTACACATGGGGATATGATTAGCTCGGACCTCCATAGGGCTGAAGATCCCATCAGATGGTCGTTGGGATGGCAGAGACAAGACAATGTTATGATGAGCCATTGCACGAGAAGAAAGAAGGACGTTCCACCCATGACACTTTGGCAGAGCCCGGCCTAAGGGGAATCACCCACTACAGATGGAACGTTTGCCTTTGATGGAAAGGACGTCACCTGAGAGAGTTGGACGTTGTCTGGAGCGTGTGGCAGTGTGTTGAGGTCATTTGGCACATGTGGCAGCTTGGAGGAGCCCTAGAAGGGCCAAAGTTTGGTTTCTGGATGTTGTATTTGCCCAAAAAGGGCCAACGTCTCCCTCAGAAGGGCTTGACGTCCCTCTTCTTGCTCATATTATGACATTTTTCTAGCTGTTAATGTAAAAATAGTGTAAATTTTATAGTCAACCTTGTCGGTTGTTTTAATGACCTAAATTTTAATTCAAAGGTCATGGATTGGTATAAATAGAGGACGTTTCTCCTCATTTTGAACATAACTCACTCTCTTGTGAGAGATTATCTTTTAGCTTTTGCTTGGTATTTTGGTCTTGGATGTGAGGTGCAACTCTTATTGGAGGATTCTTCTTAGCATTTATGGTGTTTCTCTCATGGAAGGTTTACAACTAGTGTTTGATTATGCATTCTTCATGATATGTAAGTGAATTTCTCATGCAAAACTTCTTAAATGAATGGTTGTAGGCTTAATTTCTTACATTTGCTATATCATTGCTATTATATTGCTGAATCTTGAAACCCTAGGTAGCAAGCACACTAGTAGGTCATTGCTATATGTCCCCATGCTTGAGAAATTGTTTTCGCCATTGATAAAGGAAGATATAGACTAGTCGTTGCTACACTTATCTCCCTTTTTATGAGTTAGCATTAAATTATAGGTTGAATAGAGGAGACGTCCTAGGCCTAGTTAATTCTAGGGCCTTGCCATTGCAGCACCATAGAACCTAACCTTCCAATCTTTAAATTTTTCCTCCTGAGATTTTTTCCCTTACTTTTGACTCCATATTACCCAAAGGCACTGGTATTCTTTCCAACATTGAGCTTGTTGTGTAAAATCATCTTTCAAACTTTCAAATTTTGAAACTAACCCTAACGCCACTAACTAGGGTTGACGTCATACTTGACGCAACAACCCTTCTAACTCAACAATTAATGATGATGTCATGCCTTTATTGAGCTATTGTTGATAGAAAATATTATTGGCTTGGTCATCTTGTGATAGATATTGATGAATTTGTGATTTTCATTGGCTAATTAGTAAAACGTTGACCTCATCTTATCTATTATTAAACAAAATCATACTAACCCTAAAAGAAGCTTATGTCATCCCTAGGATATTAACGCAACAATCTATTGTATATGAGAAACTAATGATATTTAATGCATTGATTTGATTCAAGAATTGATTATTTTCATTGGATGCTATATTGTTCTAGTGTTTATTGACAAGTAAAATTATATTACCATTGTCATTATTGCAAACATTGACTTCATCAATATTTACTACTGTATATGCTCATATACATTGAATTTTGATAGTCATTGATTTATGAAGTATTAACCATTATTGCATGTACTAGTTTCATTGTTGTCTTGTCTCGCAAGCAGGTGCCTTTTCTGTGGTTATTCTTTATTTGACTATCTTCTGGG
>ML777724.1:753641-778594 GCA_009831015.1 Picea engelmannii
GAGTATTTAGAGAAAGAGGAAGGAGCATGAGGCCTTGCTTAAGCAACACCGGAATGAGCCTCCTTCCCTTAGGGTTTTGATTCTAGGGCCCTGCCATTGCAGCACCATAGAACCTAACCTTCTAGTCTTTAAATTTTTCCTCCTGAGATTTTTGCCCTTACTTTTGACTCCATATTACCCAAAGGCACTGGTATTCTTTCCAATGTTGAGCTTGTTGTGTAAAATCATCTTTCAAACTTTCAAATTTTGAAACTAACCCTAACGCCACTAACTAGGGCTGACGTCATACTTGATGCAGCAACCCTTCAAACTCAGCAATTAATGATGATGTCATGCCTTTATTGAGCTATTGTTGATAGAAAATACTGTTGGCTTGGTCATCTTGTGATTGGTATTGATGAATTTGTGATTTTCATTGGCTAATTAGTAAAACGTTGACCTCATCTTATCTATTATTAAACAAAATCATACTAACCCTAAAAGAAGTTGACGTCATCCCTAGGATATTGATGCAACAATCTATTGTATATGAGCAATTAATGATATTTAATGCATTGATTTGATTCAAGAATTGATTATTTTCATTGGATCCTATATTTTTCTAGTGTTTATTGACAAGTAACATTATATTACCATTGTCATTATTGCAAACATTGACTTCGTCAATATTTACTGTTGTATATGCTCATATACATTGAATTTTGATAGTCATTGATTTATGAAGTATTAACCATTATTGCATGTACTAGTTTCATTGTTGTCTTGTCTTGCAAGCAGGTGCCTTTTCTGTGGTTATTCTTTATTTGACTATCTTCTGGGCGGTAATCTGTGAAGGGGAAACTAGCCTTGATCCTTTGAGCCTTTTCCTTTGAAACCCCAGATTGCCAGGGACGTCTCCCTTGGGCTTAGCCACCCTAAATAGAAAGGACCTCCCCATCATGGTGACATTGGGTGGGGTAGGTCCCTGTTACGCCAGTTTGACCCTTATCCTCTAGTCTATGACCTAAACTACAAACTGCGCGATAACATGGACCATTGATTCTTGAAACCTTCAGGGGTTTTCCACTTCAGTGTTCAGAGAAATTGAATTATTGTGCTGGAAGATCCTTTGAAACTCGAAGTCTCGAAGTCCCAGAGTGTCATAGTGATGTGGCATGATGACATCACCTAAGGTGACATGGACCCACTTTATGCATGTCACATGTCATCCTTCTTCATGTTTTTCACAAAACGTTTGTACTGATTGGAACTTGACATGTGTCGCCCATCGATGGGGCCACGTGTCACCTCCATATTTATGACACATATCACCCCTGGTGCGTAGTACCAAGTGGACCTCGAAATTTCAGAAGTTCAGTATTCGGAAAAATTTGTGCATTTTGTTGCAACAACCTTTGAAGCACAAAGCTTCGGAGATCCATTTCGGAAGTTTCCCAGTTTGGCGTTTGGGAGAAATAAGGTGAGAGGTTGTAAGAACCTATGAAGTTCGTAGCTCTAAAGTCCCGAAAATTTGGAGAAGAACCGTTAGGGGAGTTCAGAGGGAATGTTTTGCGGTGTGGGTGGAACCTTCAAAGCACAAATTTCTGAAGCACCAGATCCCCGAAGCTCCGAAGGAGCACCTATTCGGTAGTTCACCAATTCAACATTAAGGGGAAATGAAGTGTGTTGAAGGAGAAACCTCTGACGCCCGAAGTTCCGGAGCCCCAAAGTCTCGAAGATTTGGATAAGTTCCATATAAGTAAGCACCTGAATTCTAGCCATGGTCACATGAGTTTTGCGTCGAAATAAAGGGGGCTAGTGCTCGAAAATTGATTTTGAAGAAAGAAAAAGGCTTAGAGAAGGAACCCGTAGATTTTTTATTTGTACGGACCTGCATTGGAGAGAAATCACAAAATCCTATAAACCTAAAGAGAGGATCCAATATGGTTCTGAGAACTAATTCAGCTCCAAAAGAATATCACTTTTACAAGGATTTCCCTCACAGAAAGGACAATTTTTCAAATAACCATAACTTTATGCTAAGGACTCAAAATTGAGCAAGGGAGCAGTCGTTGGAAAGATGGTTCAGAGGAGAATGAACTGGACTTATTATAATTTGGATATTTTTGATGTATATATTTCTTCATGAGTTGAGAATAAAAAGGACAATTACATTGTTTGGAAAATTTTGTTTATAATAACCCTAACAAAATGTTCACTTGCATATTTTGCAGAATTAGGGGACGTGAACATATCAATTCAGTATAAGAATGCATATTCAATAAATTGAAGAAGGTGAGGGATCCTTCATCCATGAGAAGGAGGCCAAAGGTTAGAATATCAATGTTCGTAATGATGAGAAAGAATCCAATGGACACAAGAGCAGAGGAGAGTAAGAAACATTGATAGACACTATGAGACACTTGCAAATAGAATTGGAGAGTTGCAAAGAAGAAAATGAGAAGATGATGAGAGAAAAAAATCAAATAAATTCTCAAGTGATGCATAAATTAATCAGTTGCATAGGAAAACAAAGAGGGGATCAAACTCAAAACAAGAGGAAGAAGGAAGGTATCATGAAAGAAGAGATAACCACAGGAAAGATGATTATTCAAGAAGTGCTAGAATAATTCATAGAAACCACTCACCTCTTTACTCAACAAGAAAGTAGCATGCATCTGAAGAATCCATAATTAGTCTAGAGGTGTCTCTTATTAGGAACCAAAGAACAAGACATGAATTGGATAGTTTGCAAGGAGAAATGAGGAAGCTTAAGCCACACTCATTTGATGGTGAAAGGAAAAGGGAAGATGATGTTTAGGCATGGTTTCTTGGACTCATGAGATATTTTCAGCTGCATAACTATTCATCAAACCTAGAAGCCATAATTACCACCTACCATGTCCATGGGAAAACTGCAATATGGTGGGATCAGTTGAAGAAATTTGAGCACATTGATGAGAATGGGATCACTTGGAAGAAATTAAAGAAGTATTTTCAGAAGGAGTACCTCTTAGAGAATTTCTATGACAAGAAAATACAGGAGTTATTTGAACTCATGCAAGGAAGAATGACCATGGCAGAGTATGAAAAGAAGTTTGTGGAGCTACTAAAGTATGTGGGGTTTATAAAATATGAGAAGGTAAAAGTATAGAGGTTCTTGAGTGGAATACCATCATTTTATAAAGAGAAGATTCAATATGATGAACCTAGGACTTTGACTGAGACCACCATAAAGGCTAAGTACCTATATGAGCAAGGAAAGGGTAGAGAATCCATGCAGAAGTCTTGGAAAGATAAGAAGAAGGAGAAGTTTGATCAGAGGAAGAAGGGATTCAAACCCCCTTTCAAAAGAAATGAACCTAATAAAAATAATTAAGACTCGTATGCTAAGGATGAATCTAAGAAATAAGACACCTTGGGAAAAAGGGGAAGACCACCAATCCAATGTTGGGGATGCAAATAAAATCATATGTACAAGGATTTCCCACAAAGAAAGGACAGAGTAAAGACCGTGCACAAAATCCAAGAGGATTGTAATATACCAGATATAAAAAGTATGCAGAACAGAAATAAAATGCTAGAAATGGTTGAATAACAACAATATAACTAGAGCATTCACCACAATAGCACTGAAATGATATAAGAATAATAATAAAAATAACACTTTGAATATGAAATAAATGTTCACGGGCCTCTTCGAGGGGGAAACCTCCAGTTGAGAAGAGCTCTATTACAATAATATCCAATCTAGGGTTCTCATACCCTTGACTCCTATTTATACTAAATATGTCTATCAAAAGAAGCATCTAGAGGAAGATCCTTCTAGAAGTGGAAGCTTCTATTAGGTCTTCTTACATCCGAATTATTCTATTTTATTGCAAGGCCTTATTAATATTGACCTTTATTACATCCAAATATATTGTTCTACCTATGTGCGGGTTACGACCCTAACATGTCCTCCCCCTTAAAAACAGCCTTGTCCTCAAGGCTGGAGATGTGGAAATTGTTGCAGAATGGTAGCTGGTTCCCAAGTGGTATTTGTTGGAGTTGTGTATTTCCATTGGATTAACACTTCCTTGATGGTTCTATGACGCATGTGACACTCACACTGGTCCGAAAATGCTTGTGGTTGTAGCCAAATGGATCCTTCTTCGGCTAACTCGGGAAGTTTGGTTTGAATTTGGCACTTAGTTCTGATCACCTTCTTTAAGCAGGAAACATGAAAAATAGGATGTAGCTTCGAATGACTGGGCAAAGCTAACTAATAGTCCACCTGTCCCACACACTTGAGAACTGTATAAGGACCATAAAATTTTGGCACTAGCTTCTGACAATGCTCGGCCTTGAGTGAATTCTTCTTGTAAGGTTGCAGGTGAAGAAACACCTGATCCCCTTCTTCAAATTGACGTTCAGAGCGACCTTGATCTGCTTTTTTCTTCATGTGATTTTGTGCCATGACCAGATTCTCTTTGAGGGTACAGAGAATATCCTCTCAAACTGTAAGTGTTTGGTCAACCGCTTGGACCTTCGAGACACCAGGTAAGTATGAGAGAACTGAAGGTGGCTTCTGTCCATATACCGCTTCAAAAGGAGTCATGTGTGTAGTTGTATGGTATGAAGTGTTGTACCACCATTCAGCTAGGGGTAACCATTGAGCCCACTGATTTTTATTTTCTGAGGCAAAACACCTCAAATATGTTTCCAAACACTTGTTGACAACTTATGTTTGACCATCAGTCTGCAGATGATAAGATGTACTGAGATGCAATTGGGTGCCTTGTAGCTTGAACATTTCTTACCAAAAATTTCTTGTGAAAGTTGGGTCGTGATCAGAAACAATAGAGTATGGCATGTCGTGAAGCTTGAAGACCTGATCCATGAAAATTTGAGCCACCATGGATGTTGTAAACGGGTGTTGAAGAGCGCATAAATGAACATACTTGGAAAGTCGATCAACAACCACCATGATGACTGATTTATTTCCTGATTTGGGTAAGCCTGTAATAAAGTATATAGAGATGTCCTTCCAAATAAAAGGTGCAATCAGGAGCAGTTGTAGTGTGCTCGGAGATGTAACTATTTCTCCCTTGTTGCATTGACACACATCACATTCGGCAACAAAAGTATGAATGTCCTGTTTCATACCATCCCAGAAAAAAGAACGTTTGAACTTGTCATTGGTTTTGGTGAACTCTAAGTGCCCCGCTGTCGGTGTAGCATGAAGCTGAGAAAGTGTCATGGATTTAAGCTTTGATTGTTTACTTAAATACAAACGTCCTTTGTATAGAAGCTCATCATGGAGCCAAGAGTACCCTGGCAGATTTGGAGCACTGGACTGCAATTGTTGGATCAACTGCGAACTTTTGGGATCTTGTAGCCATTCGTGTCGAAAAACTTGGAGCCAATCTGGTACAATGAAGGAAAGAGAAAAAAGGGATCCTTCATCTTCATATTTGCGGGAAAGTGCATATGCAACCACATTTTCTTTGCCTTTCTTGTAAATGATCTCGTAATCACAGCCAAATAGCTTAGTTACCCATTTTTGTTGCTCTGGGGAGGAAATGCGTTGTTCCAAAAAATACTTGAGGCTTTGATGGTCTATCTTAATTTGGAAGCATTTCCCCAATAGATAAGGGTGCCACAAATCAACAACAAGAAGAATAGCCAACATTTCCTTTTCATAGATAGATTTGCCCAGGTTCTTTCAGATAGTTGCTTGCCGGTAAAGGCCAAAGGCCGACCCTCTTGCATAAGGACAACACCAATTCCTTTCCCTGAAGCATCACATTCCAAGACAAAGGTCTTTGTGAAATCGGGAAGGTCCAGGATTGGAGTGGTGCACATGGCCATCTTCAAGGTTTGAAAAGCTTGAGAAGTAGCTGGAGTCCAAGTGAAAGAGTTCTTTTTTAGGAGAGCAGTGAGAGGTGATGCACTCTTTCTGTAATTCTTAACAAACTTGAGATAATAACCTGTTAAGACTAGAAATCCACACAAGATTTTGAGAGTCTTTGGGTGAGGTCAGTCTTTCATAGCTTCAATATTTTTAGGATCCACCCTAACGCCGTCTTTTCCAACCAGATGACCCAAGTACTCTACTTCTGAGGCGCCAAAAGCACATTTAGACTGTTTCAGGAAAAGTTGGTGCTGAGAGAGTAGATGGAGAACTTGATCCACATGAGCAAGATGTTTTGTCCGGGTCTTGCTATAGATGAGGATATCATCAAAGAAAACTAAGACAAAATGATGGAGAAAAGGACGGAAGACATGATTCATGAGGCTTTGGAAGGTGGAGGGGGAATTACACAAGCCAAAGGGCATGACCAAAAACTCATAGTGGCCCTCATGAGTTCTAAAGGAAGTCTTGGGAATGTTTGGCTCTTTCATACGTAACTGGTGGTAGGCCAAACGAAGATCAATTTTAGTAAAGAATTGGGTGCCACTCAGTTCATCCAGGAGGTCATTAATGACAGGAATGGGAAATTTGTCCTTAATGGTAAGTTTGTTGAGGGCATGGAAGTCAAGACACATTGGCCAAGAACCTTCTTTCTTCAGGACCATGACCATAGGAGAAGAGTAGGGGCTCGTACTAGGGTGGATAATGCCTGCATTAAGGAGTTTCTGGACCATTTTCTCAATTTCATTTTTTTGGGAAAAGGGGTGACGATACAGACGGATATTGGGAGGAAGGCTTCTGGGTACAAGGGGAATGGAATAATCATGAACACCATCTGAAGGAGGGAGTACCTGGGGAGTGGAAAAGACCACTTGATGTTTAGAAAGCATGGCTTGGAGGTCTTGCGGCACTGAGGGTGTTTATGTTGCTTGTATGGCATGGAGTTGAGCAATAACACAAGAATGACCATTTTTTAGCATCTTTTCCATGCAATGGGAACTAATGATCTCAGGTGAACTGACGGTGAGGCCTTGGAACTTATATTGGTGGCCCTTGTGGTCAAATTGCATGGTTAATTCCTTAAAATCTATGAGAATGGGACCCAAAGTCCTTAGCCAGTCTGCACCCAACACAATGACACAATCGCCCATGTCGATAGAAAACATATGATATTTTAGGTGGTAGTCACCAATTTGGAGACACACATTTTCACAACCCCCTCCACATTTCATGGAGCCACCATTGGAAATCATGATTTGGAAATTATTGACGGCATGGATGAAGAAATGAGTTTCTTGGGAAATGAGGCGATGAATAAAATTATGGGTGATTCCACTATCAACTAGAATGATGTAATCGATTAGCTTGAGGGTTTGGGGAGCGGAGAAGCCAGTGAGGGCATTGAGTGAAACGACCGGTTCTACATCGAGAGGGTATGAGGGAGGGGTTATGTCTAGGGATTCAGGTGACTCAGACACAAGGGGAGTTTCAATATCCTCTTCCAAAATATCCTCGGAGATGGCCATAAAATAATTTTGTTCCTTACACTTGTGGCCCGGGAAATATTTTTCATCACAATTATAACAAAGGCCTTTGAGTTGGCATTCAACCATTTAAGCCCTAGTCAATTTTTGGATCTTTAGTGGAGCGGAGGGATTAGTGGGATTTATTGGTTTAGGGCGAGGGATAAAGGAGGGTTTTCGGTTTTGAGAAGATATAACTTGTTGTGCTTCTTTATCTATTTTAGTAGCCTCCACCCAACTCTGAGGCCGAGCCATGAGGAGATGGGCACGAATCTCATCCTTGAGGCCACTGATAAAACATTCTCGGAAAAAGGCATCAGACATGCCCTCTGTCCGAAAATCCAGATGCTCAAAGGCAGCTATAAATTCTTCCACTGTTCCTGGTTGTTTCAACTTTGTCAAACGACCCAAATGGTTGGTGTCAATGTCAAAGAATTCATAAAGCTCTGCCACAAAGTGTGTCCAAGCAATATACCCTTGACGAGAAGTTTTTCTCCATTGCCACCATTGCCAAAGTTCTTGATCTAGATGGAGAACACCATACTGGAGTTTGGCCAAGTCATTTGTAATGCCATATAAAGAAAAATAATGTTCCATTTGGGTTAACCAACCAGTGGGGTCCGAGCCATCAAATTTGGTCACATCTACTCGCGGAAGGTGTAGGTCACGGTGAAATGATGGTTCTGAAAGTTATGGGAATGAGAGGAATGGTCACCTTCAGTATGTGGAGGTGAGGAAGAAGAAGGGTTATCTGTAGGGATATGAAGTTTGGTGCAGAGTGCGGAAAAGACAGATTCAAGCTGGGTGGTGAGGTCTTGTTTGATTTCCTCCATTGAGGACTGCATGGTTGTATTAATGGCGACAACATTGGCATTGAGTTGTTTCACTTCTTGTTGGGTCTTGATGAGACCATATTGCAAGGTCTTGAAGCGAGCTTCCAAGTCTTGGCTATGGGTATGGGCCATAAGGAT
Source organism: Picea engelmannii (assembly GCA_009831015.1). Classification (NCBI taxonomy): domain Eukaryota; kingdom Viridiplantae; phylum Streptophyta; class Pinopsida; order Pinales; family Pinaceae; genus Picea; species Picea engelmannii. The sequence goes on from ML777724.1 coordinate 762,011, forward strand.
GGGGGAACTGAAAAGGGGTGGGCAGGGTCAAATTTTTTTCCAAAAAATGATATGGATGAATGTGATAACGACGAACAGATGAATCCAATAGAATAGGTCTCAAATAATGGTGAAAAAAATTCCAGACTTTTTTTTTTTTTTAACACCTGCGAAGTTATACTCCAATCTGAAGAATACTGCAGAGAGGAAATGCCAAAATGCTTAACTAGAAAGAAATGTGTATTTACTTGACAACCCAAACACAGTTGCGCGACAATAGATCTTGTCTGTTTTAATTTGTTTATGTTTATGTCCCCAAGGGTTAGGTATTCAAGGGTTCTACAGACAAGGGTTTGCCCTATGCTATAGCTCTCTGATATATGTGTGGGGTCCAACAGTAGTACTTGGCCCAATATCTCAGGGCACTAACTAAGGAGGATAGACTGTACCCTTAGCCGTACTACCCAACTACCCAGGTACTAGAGAGTATCTTCCCAAGTGTTGTTCTCGGTGACACTATAGCAGTCAGGAGGTCGATCGGTTTATCTAAAGAGGGATTTAGGTAATCTAGGCCAATCCGTACACATGTTTTATCTGATGCGCTACCACTCGAAGGGATACCAACAAGGGTTACAAGGGTGGCCAATAGATGTGCACTTAAGTACCACTTGTATTTCATGCATGTATGAATCCCTCAACCGCGGGTTGATGCGCGTAATGACAGATCTTTTTGGCTTAAAGACGCCGGAATACGTCTCTACCCTAAAAAAAAATTTAACCCACACTTTCTGTCGAGGAAATTGCTCTGATACCACTTGTAATATACTAGATATAAAAAGTATGCAGAACAGAAATAAAATGCTAGAAATGGCAGAATGACAACAATATAACTAGAACATTCACCACAATAGCACTAAAATGATATAAGAATAACAACATAAATAACACTTTGAATCTGAAAGCAATGTTAACGGGCCTCTTCAAGGGGGCAACCTCTAGTTGAGCAGAGCTCTATTACAATAATATCCAAGCTAGGGTTCTCATACCCTCGAATCCTATTTATACTAAATATGTCTATCAAAAGAAGCATCTAGAGGAAGATCCTTCTAGAAGCGAAAGCTTATATTAGGTCTTCTTACATCTAACTTATTCTATTTTATTGCAAGGCCTTATTAATATTGACCTTTATTACATCTGAATATATTGTTCTACCTATGTGCGGGTTAGGACCCTAACAAGGATACAACAGTAGAAGACATGGGAAGGATTTATGCAGCCTTAGATCATTGACAAGAAGAGTACCAATCCAATGTGATAGAGGTGGAAGGTAAGATTATAAATCAACCTATTTCTATTTTAATTGATTGAGGAGAAGTCATTGTTACATTGATCCTAAAATAGTGGATAGATTACATTTGGATAAAAGTAAGCTTGGAAAATCAAGTTTGGTACAACTAGCCACTGGAACCAAAAGGAGAATCCATGATATGGGCAAAGGTTGTCCCATAAGTCTTAATTGTGTGAATACTAATGTTGATCTAAATATCATACCATTGGGGTCTTATGATATTCTAATTAAAATGGATTGGTTGGACAAGCATCATGTTGTCCTAGATTGTCATAACAAGACATTTTCAAGTCTTGATGAGGAAGGAAAGAAGATCACTATGGAAGGAGTTCCAAGACCCATCTCTATAAGAGAGATTCCATCTTTATAGTTGAAGAGATGTTTCAGAAAAGGATGTCAATTGTGTGCAGCCCATGTGGAGGAGCCAGAAAAGACAAAGGGGCCAAGCCTTGAATAGTTTTTGTTACTACAAGAATTTGAATATGTATCCCAAGAAATAACAGGGTTGCCACCAAAAAGGGAGATATATTTCTCTATTGATTTAGTTCCAGGAGTTGCCCCAGTATCAAAAACAACTTACATAATGTGTATACAAGAGTTGAAATAATTACAAAGCTAGTTGCGAGAATTGATGAAGAAAGGATACATACATCCAAGTGTTTCACCTTGGGGAGCACCGATACTCTTTGTCAAAAATAAATATGGAACTTTGAGGCTGTGTATTGACTTTGGACAACTAAATAAGTCCATTGTAAAGAACAAGTACCCTCTACCCAGAATTGATGACCTCTTTGATCGGCTAAGAGAGGAAAAGACATTTTCAAAGATAGACTTGCAATCATGATACCATCAGTTAAGAATAAAGTAAGAAGACATCCATAAGACAACCTTTAGAACTAGGTATGGGAATTATGAATTTGTAGTGGTGCCATTTGGACTGACCAATGCACCAATTGTCTTTATGTTCTTAATGAATGGAATATTTTGAGATTATTTGGATAAGTTTTTCATAGTATTCCTGGATGACATACTTGTCTATTCTAAGTCTGAAGAAGATCATGAACAACACCTAATATTGGTATTGCAAGTGTTGAGGTAGCATCAGTTTTATGCCAAACTTAGTAAGTGCTATGTTTATCAAGAGAACATCCATTACTTGGGACACATTATTTCAGAACAAGGTATAGTAGTGGATCTAGAGAAGACTGAATTCATTAGAGGATGGTCAACACCCAAGAATGTTTCAGAATTCATATATTTTATGGGGTTAGTTGATTACTACATAAGATTTATAGTAGGGTTATCTAAGATTTCTCATCCCATCACTTCTTTGCAAAAGAAGGGAATTAAATTTGAATGGACATATGAGTGTGAAGAGAAATTTAATTTGTTGAAGGAATTAATTACTAGTGCTCCTATTTTAAAGATTGTTGATCCAAATGAAAGTTGTGGTATGTATATATGTATGCAAGGAAGGACTTGGTGGAGTCCTCACTCAAAATGGACATGCCATTGGTTATGAGTCAAAAAATACTAAAAAACATGAGAGGAACTATGCCACACATGACTTGGAGCTTGCTTCCATTGTTCACGCATAGAATATGTGGAGGAATTATCTCATGGGAAAGAAATTTTAATTAAGAACATACCACAATGGTCTAAAGTATCTTTTTGAACAACCAACTTTGAATGTGAGTCAAACAAGATGGCTGCAATTTTTAAGTGAATACGACTTTGATATCAAATATATCAAAGGAAAGGAAAATAAATTTGTCGATGCAATTCGTAGAAGAGTGCATCCCATGCATGCTACAACTGCCAGTATCCATCAGTCAGATTTGAAGAGAAAATTTTTAGATGTTGTTACAAATCAACATTACCTGCACGTAAAAGAAATCTTACAACAAGAAAATGTACAACAAAAAATTAAAAATTACGAGATAAAGGAAGATGGATTACTTATGCATAAAAATAGAATTTATGTTCCTAGTTCCATAGAACTTAGGAATTTGGTATTAAGAGAAATGCATAATGTTCCATATGTTGGACATACCAGTTATCAGAAAACAATTACAACAGTAAGAAGCCAATTTTTTTGGCCGGGAATGAAAAAATATGTTGTTTATTACATTTCCATATGTATGGAATGTCAAAGAGTGAAGGATGATCATAGGCACCCAATGGGTTTGCTACAACCATTACCAATTCCAGAGAAGAAATGGGAAGTTATAACCATTGATTTTTTAACTAAAATGACCAGGACAACAAGACAACATGATTCAATTATGGTAATGGTTTATAAATTGAGAAAGGTTGCTCATTTTGTTTATGTAAAAACAACTCATACAACACCTAATATTGCATAAATTTAGATGAAAGAGATTGCTAGGTTACATGGGATACCTAGGACAATTGTCTCAGACATAGACACAATGTTTAATTCAAATTTCTAGAGGGGATTGTTTAAAGGATTTGGTACAAATATGAACTTTAGCACAACATACCATCCAGAGTCAGATGGGAAGACAAAGAGAGTCAACCAAGTAATTGAAGACATGTTGAGAATGTATGTTGAGGTCTGAGTATAGCCAGTTGAGTATCGAGTTTGTATCTCTTGAGGAAAATCACTCTTGCACACCCAAGAAACCCTCGATGGTGGAAGAAAATAAAAATGGCAAAGAAGAATATTCTATTAACCTATTGCTTGAGCAAGCTCTCGCGTGACAGAGGGACTGAATGAGGATAATTTTGCACACATTCTTCACACATTCTTCAACTCCTACCGATAGAAATAGGCGCATATTCATCAAGAGACCATTTTGGAGGAACCTCTCCCTTCAAGGTACAAGTTAATTCTAATATTCCCATATTTAAAGGTCAGATAGATGCGGATGCCCTAGAAAAATGGTTAAATATATACTATAAGGTTATTTCTCTGTTCAAAATTTTTTTGACAGGGAAAAGGTCACCTTCGCACTCCTCAAGGTTCTCCCCAATCTCAAAAATTGGTGGGAAACTTACTGGGAGCTGTAATACCCTAAGGATGAGCCCCAATTGTAATTATGAATGTAACATGTTTTTGTAGGATCGTGAGCCAAGTATTTATAATCTGGTAGTATTATGTGTTGATTAGGCTGGGAGCCTAGATGTTAAAGTCCAAGATCATGTTTTGTACATGTAAATATTCATATTATTAATATAATAACATCGTTGCGTGTAGACCGACCATGAAGAAAGAGTATGCAGGACTGAACTCCACTAGGTTGGGCAAGGGAGGAGGCTCATGATCCAGACCATGTTGTCCATTGCTTACCTTGACTCATGAATGCATTGAGAAAGTACATGGTGATCAAGTCTGCCATTGTTGAATTACAAGACACCCAAACCCCTGCAACAAACCCTAGTTGATACCCCTGTTGCACCTCTACCCTATGAGTTTCCTACGTATTTCTCTGTTATTACCGTCCTCCATGTCGAGTTTATGTTGTTTCCATCACCATGTCCATGTGTTGAGGAGTGAGAGTGAAGGAGGTGGTTGTCAGGCCCGTGGATAGAAGAAACAGCTTGTCAGGCCTATGAGAAACTCTCTCCAGGTGAGAGAGTGTGCTGAGAAAGTGAGTTCATCTAGAGGGATTCCAATAGCAGCTACAGAGCTCTGATAATTCTTGATTCAGATTGTTGTTGAAGACCTGGAATGGGAGGTGTAGCAGTCGATGGACTGTGTGACAATGAAGGTGTACAATCCTAGGGTGGGACAAGCATGTGGGGAATGAGAGTCTGTGAGCTATGGGTGTAAGTGGTTCCTTGGAGGAAATCCTTGTTGTTGTACTGTGAAACTTCATGTTGTCCTTGCCTAGCCTAGGAATACTTTGCTCGATGGAGTTTATTCCTATCTCAGGGGTGACCCTGATTAGAGTGAGCAGCAATGTGGTTTACAGTTGGGAGGTTCATGGAAGGTCTGCACGCAGTTGGTGTACTTCAATTAAGAGATAAGTATATTTTTTGTGCTTAATGGTTAAATGATATATTTTAGTGCATGTCTTTGATTCTTGTAATATTATCACGTGTTTTGCTGCATGTATGTTTTCATGTTATCTATATTTATTGTTGTTAATTTTATATGTGAATATTTCCACAAAATATGTTTACTCAGTGATGATGCCTGACATGTTTGTGGTTGGGAACATTACAGAATGGTATGAGATCATTTTCTGGAGTAGCATAGCCCGACTTGGGTGGTTGAGTATGTTATAGAATGGTATCAAAGACATGGTTTCAACACTGAGCCTGGATGGGCCATGTTAGTGGAAGTTGAAGCAAAAGTTTCGGAAAAGAATTTTTGTCGAAATGGACAAAATTCAAGTTTGGAGCCATGGTTTCAACACTGAGACTGGTGGGCCATGTAATTGGTTAGTGAAACAAAGGTTTCAGAGTGAATTTTTGTCAAGAGGGACAAAATTTAAAGTTCAGATCATTCCTGAGTGTCAGGAAGGCATCGTGTGAACACTTGGATTGTGTTCAGAAGCTTAGGAAGTATAGTGGTTCAAGGAAACCTACAGAGGAAGGATACCACCGCAACCGTGGTATAGGACCATATAGTTTAGAATTCAGACCATAGGATTTGTTCAGGAGAAGGAAGATCCTTTACAACATTCAGATCTGGGAAAAGGAGAACGATGGTTAAGCACCCAAGTCCTTCAATACTTCATCGCTCCAGTTGTTTGAAGTTACTTGTCATAGTGTTATCACATTTATTTGTAGGGGGGGTGTTTTCCTAAGAAGTTGTCCCCTTGGTGAAGGAATCAAATAAAATGGGAAAAAAACCCACAAATCGGCTTATATCATAAGTCGAAGGTGTGATGTGACCTTTTGGAGTGATGTGATGAGAAGTGCACAAATCTGGGCTGTCAAGATTGGTGCGACTCAGATCGACAGTTGTCTATCATATTGGGGCTTCAACATGCGTACAGGATAAAGTTTGTAGGGCGGGTCGGGAACGAAACCATGGTTTCTTAAAGGTGATACGTGTTAGCCAAAGACACACATCGGGCGCAAAAATGGGGAAGTTTCAAACCTCTTTTCGCAGCCCCGATATGTGCATGTACTTACTATGTCCTATCCTGGGTTGACAAGTGGTCACTCCCTTATCACTTTCGCTCCCTCCACCTGTCTTCTACTCACCATCCTGCTGACGCCTATCCTCTTCTCATCTCCCGCCACTTGTTCCACCTCACCCCACATCATCTCCATCCCAGACCACCTCAGCTCCCACTCGTGTGGCCCCTGCATTGTCCACATGGCCATCTCTCGTTCGCCATTTTATGGCTGGCGTGCCAATCATCTTGTCAACTTCCACGTCAAAAAGGTGCATAGTTGACTTGAGCCTTCCCTGATTCCAATGAAGAATTTATTGAGGTTGGTTGGTGGTGGTTGAACATCATTTCTACCATAAATAGAAAGAACATGAAAGGATTGTTAGTTAGTCAGCTCATCAATAGGTTCGTTCTGAAGCTCGCTTGCGTCTGATCGAATTTCACCTCTGGTCAGAGACTGCATGCACAGTCGAACAAGAGGCATGCAGATGTAATGCCTTCAATGCAGCTACTCGAATATGCTTCTGTCATTTGTTTTTTAGTATAACTACTCAGTTTTGATATTTTGTAAGCATCGATGGTTGAGCAAGGCTCCCATATTGTAAGAGTTTTAATGAAGCTCTAGTTCTTCTAGTTAGTATCTATATTTGATATTTCTTGTTTAATGTAAGTCGTCTCCTTTTCATATCTCTGCAAACGACTATGTTATAACACTCAGGCATGGAGGATCGAGTCGAGGGTAGTTGTGTTCTTGTGATGTAGGTTTGATCATAATGACACTGTGACCAATTTTAATCATCTCTCTGTGTTTCTTTCCTTCCAACACTGAATGAACCAGGCATGGGTGATCCATTCAGGTAGTTGCTATCGAATTGTGATGTATGTTTGATTTCAGTTCATAATAATTTCATTCAATTCCTTGAAGCTCCGAGCCAAGAAGATCTTGTCTTATGAGTTTTTCTTTCCTTGGCTGTTGGAAGACCAAATGTCCATGGAAGACCGCTTCATTCTCCTTAAGTTATTCCCCCAACTAACCACTATACTTCAAATTACTGACTGAATTTAGATCAAGACCTCACTCGCCTATATATACCAACCCAACTTTCTGAGTTAAAGTGATATAATCTCGAGACTACATCCATTAGACCACCCTTTAAAGTTATCCACTCTGACATACAGATTGATGGGTATTGGGCTTACCTCTGCAGCAATCTAGAGGTGACTTCTAGTGCTAACATTTCTGGCACCATTATCGGGGATGAATTGAAGATTTTCCCAGGCATTGAACGACAAAGCTTATTGGTTCTGAAGCTACATCAGAACTTAGTATATCAAAGATTGCAACTGTGCACCTGGTGACTCCACTGTGGAGAATCCATTGATGTGAATCCAAAGGCTACTCCATTGTTTCAGTTGTGGCTTCCAGAGGTAGACACAAGAGGTTTACTCCATAGATGCCTTTGGCAACACCTGAAGCTGACCTAGAGAAAATTATCAGAAATGGAAAGGCCCTTCATGAAGGTACTTCAACTGTTGAACCAGGTATTTTTATGATTTTCATTATCCTATAGGAACTCCAATTTCTGCTTTTCAGCCTTCTGTTATACCTTTTGTTGGAGTTTCCCGAAATTTGAATTTTGGGAGTGTTCCTATTGAGTTTTCCCCTCCTGGTTTGGGATTGGAGGGAGAAATCCTTATCACTCCACTCTCCCCTGAAATTATACCATGGTTTAGACCCAGGAACTCAGAATATTTTCCTACCCTAGGCTTCACCACTCCCCCTCCTATTACTATTGTCACTACCACAGAGAAGGAAACCTCAGTTCCCTTAAGCCCTTTAGATTTTTCTCCCAATTCTTCGTTGTTTCCTTTTCCTTCAGGAAGCTCTTTTCCAGTCTCCCCTGTCTGAACCCCTTCCCCTCCTATTTCTCCTCCAACTATCATCCCTATGGTAGGTTTTAATCCTCCTAGAACCAGAATGGATGCCATAGTGGTTGCAAGATATGCCCCCCTGGTCTTACCTCAGCCAATGAACGCTCTCCCTGCTATATATTACCTAACATATATGCCCAGGTTCACTGGAGAAGAAGAAATAACTACTGAAGAGCACCTTGTTGCCTTCTACAGTTATGCATATAATTTAAATATTGAAAATGAAGATGTTTGGAGAGTCTTTGTCTAGAGCCTTGATGGTGAGGTTAGAAAGTGGTTCAGAGGTTTGACCCCTAGATCCATTGTTGGGATTGAGGCTCTAGATGATGCCTTCTTGAGATAGTGGGGGGATAAAAAATACTTTATGTATTATATCACAGAGTTTGGGTCCCTGAAGAGGAAACATGGAGAATATGTCTCTGATTTCTCCAAAATAGTCAACAATATGTACAATAAAAAATGTGCCAAGATAAATCCTATTAAAACCTCTGCCAAAATCACTTATGCTAGTTATTTTGACCCTGACTTCTGTCTCCTGCTCAGAGAAAGAAGAGCTACTTCCCTGGCTCATATGCAAGATGCAGCCCTGGAAGTAGAATCCAATGTATTGGCAGTTGACAGACTTAGGAACAAAGATGACAGAGAAAGAGGAAGAGGGAGATTTGAGGCCTCAACCTCTGGTTCTTATGCATCCCATCCTCAAGTGGATGAATTGACCAAGATGGTGAAATCCCTTTCTGCAGAAATGGTGAAAATGAAACTCGAAGGGAAGAAAGGTTATAAAAGTGCCCAAAATGTTGATAACAAAGGAAATTTCAGAAGACAAATTAATATTTCCCCTCATATTCTCCCAACAGAACCCATAATCAGAGATAGGGATGATAAAAATATCCAAACCCCTCTTCAAAATAAACTTGTTGTTGATGAAGAAGGAGAGGAGGAAGAGCTAGATCCTGAAATCCACTGTCTTGGAGACACCTCCCCATTCTCTCACTTGACACAATCTGCATACAAGGAATCTCTCTTAGACAGCCAAATAAATGAGCTGAGTAAGGGGGAGAAAGTCAATAGCAGTCCCAATAAATATAACCTTAGGTCAAAGAAGAAAGAATAGAAGGTTGACATCCTTGATCAGCCTTCCAAAGCAGATAAACCTGTGTTGGGCCCCAACAAATCCCCCTAAATGTTTTACAAAATTTAAAGGGCCCCCCGTTAGAATCTTGATAATTATAATAAGCTACAGAATCAACCTTTTCAAATAGCTCCATACCTTGGCTGGCTTTGAGACAAACTTAAGACATTCACTATAGTATGATATATTCATTACAAGAGTATATGTCAAAAGTTAGAAACGAGCATAAAAATCTCAATTTAAACAAAAACGTTAATTTTTATCAAATGTTTACTTTCGTTTAAATTATGATTATGTGTTCTTTATTTTTCTCATTAGCAAGTTTGACTATTTTGAATAATGGGTTCAATACTTCATCAAATAATATCTTGGTTGGTTTCTCATTTTCATGAAATCATTTGGTGATATTAATTAATTAAATTCTTTTTTCATTTTGCACATCATTTCAAAATAATAATAATAAAAGAATTATCTATCATTTGTTTGATTTTGTAAAAAAACAAAATTAATATTTTTCTCTTCTCCATTAACTTGAAGCTTCTAGAATTTTAAGATCATATTTGAAAGCAAATTATAAACAATGTTTGTTTATAAATTATAGTTAGTTTAAATTCATTTTTTATTTTCCTAGATTTTGTTTTATTCACAATTTTTAGGTTATTAATTTAGGTTTTTTTTTGTTTCACAGGTTTCTATTATCAAATATTTTATACGGATCTAATCATGGCTCGATTTTATGATCCAAATACGTTCAATATGGTTAATCCAAAAATAATTTTGGATTGCTACAAATAATTTTATGGGCAACAACAGATAAAATTTGGAAAGGCGTCAAGATTAGACAAATGATTTTGCAGAACTGATTGCAGCCAAACCATGAGGAATTTGAAGAAACGGGTGAACACCCAGAACCAAAATGGACCCATTTACCTTCCGCAAAGATATTTTCCCAAACAAATGCATGCTTTGAGAGATATTGATGTCTTTTTACGAGGCAAATTTCAGGTGGCGAAAATTAATAGTGACGCCCAGACTATTCATTCATTGTATAAATATATGAGAAAGTTCAGAGCCTAAGGAGGATCAACGAATTGGAGAGGAGGATTTTAATCCTTTCTCTTTTGTATATTATTGTTTTTTTTAACTTTTTATTTCTTTTCAAATGGAGTAATGGATGGCTGAAATCTTTGGGAGAATGCACGAGTATTTTCAAAGAAGAATATGAAATTCAAGATTGCTTAATGGCTTTTGTCCTGTAAGTAAAATGATTTTATTTTCATTATAATATCTTCATATTCTTTGAATAATTGATTATGCATTGATTTAAATAGCTTTAGTCTTTTTTTATCAATACATGATTAATTATTATCATTTATGTATTAATTTTTCCAATCTTTAAAGTCTATTATCCAAAAAAATTCTTCCATGACTACAAAATGGACAAGTGATTCCAAAAACTTAATAGAATGGCATATATGCATTTTGGCGTTATCCTTTTGTTTATAATGTTGTTATTTACTTTTTTTTAATCCTGTTACATGTGCAGGTATGATATCTTTAAATTAAATGATCTGTGATGTGTAGGAGGTTTTATTTATAATACCATCTATCATTTGCTTCATCAAAATACAAATGCTATGATTATATCTTTGATTTAAATAATGAGATTTATCTTTGAGTTTTAAATTGAATGATAAAATGAATAGATTGCTTCCAGATTTATCTTGTTGTAATCATGTATAATTATGAGATCACAAGTTTATGTTTGTTTCCTTTTCTACCATTAAAACCTAAGCTGCCAATAGATGTTCTGAATTTATTTAGAACATTCATAAGGTTCATTGCAGATTTCTCTCTTGGACATGGCAGTTGGATGTTCACCACCCATGCAGATGCTTCGATACACCTCACTAATTCACTAACATGATAGCTTCTTTGTGTTTTTCTGTCATTTACATATCATTGAAACTAGAATGTATGGTTCAACTTTGACTATCCACATGTTCATGTTTCATTAACTTTTTTTTGCAAGATTCTTTAAATTTATAAAAGAAAAACAATAAATATTTTTATGTGGTTTCTTTATCTTCTTCCTAGAAACAATCATTTTTCACATCGATTTTCGTAAGTTTCGATTAAAACTTGCATCTTGTAAATCATGTAAATAAACAAGACTTGTATATCTTCTGCTTAAATACAACTACTACAGTTACATTAGAACATATATAGTGTTTAGTAATTAGTTACTTATTTCAACTCTTTTATTTATTTTATTTGTTTCTTCTAGGACTTTTAGATTGGCCAACGGAGCCATTAAACCCATCAGAACGAGTTATACCAAACGGCTTGGGTTATTTAGACAACCCCGGACCAGACTCGTTCTTCCAATTGACGAACGGTCATTTTCGCCCATCAACAAATGGTGCTAGAAGGAGGGCCAGACTGACAAGTTGGCCTTATAGGAGTCTTTGTTTCGAATTTAATTAATTTCTCATGGCTCCCCAAATCACTGTGTTGGAACATGCTTTCCACTTCTCATTACCTGATATTCCCAACAAGATAGTCTCTCTCTTGTACAAACTCAACTTTGATGGTAAGGGGAATGTATCTGCAAAACACCATATTAACAAGTTTTGGTGTAAATGCATCAAGCATGATATTTCTTATTTAAAGGTTTTGTGCAGATTGTTTGCTTTTACTTTCAGGGGTCAGATTAAACATTGGTTTGAGTCTTTTCCAGCATATCACATTTTTGATTGGTTTCAGTTTGTAGATGAATTTTTAGATGCTTTTGAAATCTATGATTACAATCAATTATGTGAAGAATTTCAGACTTTGCTAATCAATGGCGATTCATCTTCAAAAGGATTTTCGACAAGGATCCATCATGTTCTTTGTAAATTTAATCTTGATGACATGTCATTTGTATGAAATCTCCTCTATGATGCTTGCATCCAATCATATTCAATCGCAAATGATGAAGCAGTTACAAATATTATCACTCAATTGCAAGAAGAATTGTGTTCACACGATGAGAGGAATCCATCCGAAAATTTTGAACAAGCAAGGGTGGTAGAATCTATTGAAAATGTTCTTACTGAAAATCAAATTTTTTTTTCCTCTGAATCATTGTATTTTCAGTCCTCAAACATCGTGGAAGAATATTTGATGTTGGGTCAAGGTGAATGTCCTTATTCTTCTAACTCTATATCTAATCAGTACTTAAATTTAGTTATTGAAGAACACTTAGGTGATGAAAATGATCTTAATCATTCCAACATTCCTATGAAACTGATTAGAGATGTAGATATGCGATTGGAAGAAGAAACCTTAAACCCTCATCTACAAATCATACCTTATCAACATGAAAGATCAAATGTTTTCCATGAAAGTTTTGATTTATCTATCGTAGAGGAGGCAAATTTAGATGATCATATTATGCTGAAGAATTTATCACCAAAACAGAGTGAAAGTTTTAAGGAAAATGAAGAGGAATGTCTTGAGAATACCATTGTTAAATATCATAGCTCAAGATATTATTTTCATGTGCTTATTTCTCATTCCTTTTACTCTTTATATCCCGATCTCTTCTTAGATTCTGGTGGACTTGATACTTTACCCACAGTATCTTACTATTTTCCATCACAATCAAATCTTTTCGATATGCCAAAATTTGGTGAAACTAATTCCAAACATAACATCTATGAAGTTGGATTTGATGCTCTTACTCGCATGGAAAAATGACATGTTGCAAGATGATTTTACACGATTTATTTTTGAAAAAGACAATGCACTCATCCTTATGGAGATCAAATATCCTACATTGCATATTCGTTCTTTAATTAGTTCAAATTTTAATGTTTATGCTTCACATTTTGAAACGATCTTGATCTCATCAAAGGAAGCATTCAAACCAATAATCTAACTGATATCATGAATCCTCTTATGATGTGTTCCCCATTGATATATACATTTCATCAAAGTCATAGTTTGCATCCTAATTTTTATGACATGATCTTAGAATGGCTTGAAGATTCGTGTCTAAAAAATCTTCATAATAAATATAAAGTTGTGTTTTCTTTGTTTTTACCTAAATATCTAGGAAGTAAGCATAACATGATTCTCTTAGATTCTTCATGTGAAGAAATTGATGAACACTTGGAGAATTGTCAGGAGGATGGGGCACTTCGACCTTGGTTGATGGTTATGTCAGGTCCCCATAATATTGACAAGTTTTCCAAACTTACTTATGTTCTTCCATGCCATTATGACCCATATCACGACCAGATTGAAAAATGGTTGGAAGATTCATACATCAAGAAGTTTCAAAAGAATGGTAAGGTCGTGCTTGTTTTGTTTTTAAAAGAATATATAGGAGGTAAGAATGACATATTTCTTTTTCATCTACAAATACTTCATTCTTTTATTCTGATTTTCAATTTTCTATGCCATGAAGGATTGAAGATGCTCTTGTGGTTGCACTAGAAATACGATTTTACTTAGCGTTTTGATCTATTTGGTATTTTAGAGTAGGTTTAGGAGTAGGTTTCTTTTAGTATTATTTATCAATATTTCTTTGTGTAATAATGCAGGTATGAACACAAGTGGGTACACCAAGAGAACCATAATATGAATGTTGTAAGGGAAGTCCACCTTAAATCTTTTTCTCTTTGCTTTTCATTGAATATTTCTTTTCGAAAACGTAGTATCATCATGAAAATTTTAAATGGAAAGTAAAAATATAAGTAAATTTGAACTATCAATTCAACCCTGACCCAAGGTGCCATGAGTAGGACTGTACTCATCTTAATAAGGATTTTTCTATTTTCTTTTAGTCTCTTTTATTTTGAATAATAATGCTTGGTCAAAGTAGCATCTCATGCATCACTATATTAAGAAAAGAACTTGCTCGCACATGATATTTTATATGATTTAGTTCTTCCTTTATTTTACAGTGAGATGCTAGTGGATCCAAAAGCTCAAGTTTATCTTTGGCCAAAATCGTTTCTTGAAAAGTTTTCTTTTGTTGTTTTGATTTTGTGTACTTCTGATTTTGAATCCCATTAATAAAATTTGATTTGGTTTGTTGTGTGTTTTTTGTTTTCTTTGATTGCTTTGAATGAGTTTCCTTCTTATCTGTCTTTTTGAATCAATATATTTTTGATCAAAGAACTATTGTCGAAGGAAACATTTATTTTAAGACTTGTATTTTTCAAGCAAATTGAAATAATTCAAAGAGGTCCTAATATTAAGATATAGCTCAGACAATTGATTTTTAAGTCAATTCTCACTCTCATTTTGTCCTCAAATTATCTTTGCTAGAGTATTACACCAGAGATATAGTTTAAATCTTTGATAATCACGATGATCTGTAAAAAATTTACGCCGTCCATATTCTTAAGGAATCACTTTTAAGTGCTTCCCCATTCTCTAGATGATTTCTTAAATGAAATCTAAAATCTCTAAACCATGATAAAACTTCAAGTTTTGAAAGCAAATAAATAACATGGTAAACTATTTACCTGTATTGCAATTAACCTCCAGTATCACCCCACTCTCTTTGTCATCAAGAAATCTATAATTTTATTATTTTTTAAAAGTGGCATAAGAGGGTTGAAAGCACTTATGTGTGAGAAGTGTGTGTAAACTCGTCGAGGTACTGAACAGGCCCGCTGACAGCGGGTAAATGCATACATGATACCAAGACAACTTCGTCAGGGTACTGAACAGGCCTGCTAGCAACAAAGTAATGTCGGGTCGAGAGGTAACAGGTATATGTTTTTAAATTAGCTTTTATGGAAGTATACATCATGTGGATACAACTATTGGATGGGATTAAAGCATTTGAGTGGGTTAAATGACATCTATGTCGAGGCTATGGACGTCTGCTGGCAACAGTGGCTCTGTCAATAGTATTGAAGTTATTTTATAAACATCGTGACTCTTTGATTAAGACATTATTTCAGGTTATAATCCCCTGCAAAGAAAATTCTATTGTCTGGTTATAACATTGAGCTTATCCTAATACTAGATGGTCTCCGAGTGAATTTATTTCAGGGAGCTTAAATCATTTTTCAAGTCTTATTATTTTCTTCCTAAGATGAAATATTACCAGATCAGAGATAACTGCTACACCCAACAAGTCTCCATTTGTTGGGCCCCAACAACTCCCCCTAATTGTTTTACAAAATTTAAAGGGCCCCCCGTTAGAATCTTGATAATTATAATGAGCTACAAAATCAACCTTTTCAAATAGCTCCATACCTTGGCTTGCTTTGAGACAAACTTAAGACATTCACTATAGTATGATATATTCATTACAAGAGTATATGTCAAAAGTTGGAAGCGAGCATAAAAATCTCAATTTAAACAAAAACGTTAATTTTTATCAAATGTTTACTTTCGTTTAAATTATGATTATGTGTCATTTCTTTTGCTCATTAGCAAGTTTGACTATTTTGAATAATGGGTTCAATACTTCATCAAATAATATATTGGTTGGTTTCTCATTTTCATGAAATCATTTGGTGATATTAATTAATTAATTTTTTTTTTCATTTTGCACCTCATTTTAAAATAATAATAATAAAAGAATTATCTATCATTTGTTTGATTTTGTAAAAAAAATAAAATTAATATTTTTCTCTTCTCCATTAACTTGAAGCTTCTAGAATTTTAAAATCATATTTGAAAACAAATTATAAACAATGTCTGTTTATAAGTTATAGTTAGTTTAAATTCATTTTTGATTTTCCTAGATTTTGTTTTATTCACAATTTTTAGGTTATTAATTTAGGTTTCTTTTTGTTTCACAGGTTTCTATTATCAAAAATTTGATACGGATTTGATCATGGTTCGATTTTATTATCCAAATACGTTCAAGATGATTGATCCAAAAATAATTTTGGATTGCTACAAATAATTTTATGAGCAACAACAGATAAAATTTGGAAAGACGTAAAGATCAAATAGAGGATTTTGCATAACTGATTGCAGCCAAACCGCGAGGAATTTGAAGAAACGGTTGAAAACCCAGAACCAAAATGGACCCATTTACCTTCTGCGAAGAGATTTTCCCCAAAAAAATGCACGATTTGAGA
>ML777724.1:784496-827774 GCA_009831015.1 Picea engelmannii
GAATTAAATTTTAAATTTTAAATTTTTTTTTTGTGCTTAAATTATATTTAAATTATTATGTTTTAAAACATAATAATGTTAAAATTTATTTATAATTAAAATTATGTTTAATTATATTTAAATTTATGATTCATGTTTAAATTTAAAACTAGTTAAAGCAACTAATTAATTTGTTTTAAGCGAAAAGTTTAAAAACTTAGACCAAGATAAGCGGGAGGGAACTTCATGCGCACTGGGAAGGTAAGTTAAAGGAATAGGCGGGTGTGGTACAGTGCTAGCGTAGCTACTAGGCGAGAGGGTCAGTAGTTTTCTTAGGCGAAGACATCGAGCTTAGACGCTTTAACCCTAACCTAGCCACTTCCCCTAAAAAGAGTAACATCTATTTACAGACAAATAAAAAAAAATCTTACACCTAACCCTGTTTTCAAGTTTAAGTTGCGCAAATATGAACTGCCCTAGACTCTCCCTGACAAACTCTTGGTTGATGTAGATTCAATTAGACAGGATGGTTAGGACTCAAGGAAATCAAGGCAGAGGGGCATCAAGGCAAAGACCACCAACACCGCCACCACAATCACCTGAATTAGCTCTCATTCTGCGCTCTTTGGAGGCCATAAATTAGACTTTAAAGGGGTGTAAGACAGCAGGGATCGAGGTGGAGACCCCACCATCTGGAATGGGTAATCCTGAAGCGTCTTAGGGATTCAGGGGGAGGGCCTCCATCCAAAGATATCACTATAGAACTGCAGAATATCAAACTTCCATAGTTTGTTGGGGGTCATGCCAATGAACGTGCAAAGACATGGTTGGAAGGAATGACAAGGTGTTTCTCCTTAAGAGATGCGTCCACATCAAAGGCAAAGATAGCGATTTTTCAGTTGAGAGATAGTGCCTTGAATTGGTGGGGCAACCTGGAGAGGCAGTTGCACCTCACCCCAGACACCGTCTCTTGGGAACTTTTTCAGGAAAGGTTTCGAAGGAAATATCTACCAACGTACTACGAGGAACAACAGGTGGGAGCATTTCATGCTCTAGTATAGGGAAACAGGACCATAGAAGAATACGAGATCAGGTTTATGGAATTGGTCAAATATGTTTCATACATGGATAATTATCAATGAAAAGCAGAATGCTTTGTCTATGGGCTAAGCCCTAAGATAAGGGCCATGGTGTGGATGTGGAAACCGTCTTCAGTAGCAGAAGTAGTCGAAAATGCACATTATACTGAGAAACACATGAACTTAAATGGAGGTATGAGGTCGACCTTTCCGCATCGTCTTGGATTAGTAGGGAAGGGCCCCTAGGACATTCTCCAGGGGAGGGAGCTCCAGGCCACCTCCATATGGTAATAGAGTCGCACCAAGGACAATCACCACAGGTATTTCAATGGTAGCAAGTGCAACATTTCGTTCATCACCAACGATGCAGGCAGGTCCATGACCATCTCAAGGAGCAGATAGTAGGGGCAGAGGTTCCAGGTGAAGGAGATCATTTCAGAGACTGTCATAGAGCAGTGCACAGGTTCCATCTCGTGTTACGTGTTGGGGGTGTGGAGGACCCCATTACTAGTGTGACTGCCCAGAGTTACAATCAGGATTTGTGCATAGAGAAGGAAAGGCCCCGATGGGAAGAGCAAGTGGTAGCCACCAGATTTATGCAGCAGTTAATAATCACCAGGTAGAACATCAATCCACGGTGGTGGAATCGTCAGGTATGCTAAATCATATCAATGTTAAAATTTTATTTGATTCTAGTGCTACAGATAGTTTCATTTCACCATTTGCATTAGAAAAGAGTGGGTTGGCATCCTACGAGCACAATGACTTTAAACAAGTCGAGATGGCTTCGGGGGAAAAACAAGCGGTAAGACCTAGCGTTCATAATTATCTAGTAGACCTGGGAGTGTGTACTACCAGGTCGAAGTTATACGTCGCTGCTCTAGGGGTGTATGACATAATCATTGGAATGGACTGGTTAGAAACCCATCGAGCTATGGTAGATTGTTCCGCAAAAAGGGTATTTTATGTTGACGATGAAGGAATGCCAATAGAGATCCACGGTGTACAAAGAAAGGTGTCTCTACACTTTATCTCAACTATAAAGGTTAAGCGATGCATGAGGCAAGGGTGTCGACTTTATTTCGTTGAAGCAGTGAATGAAAGGAAAGGACCCTCCTTGGATCAGTACCTGGTATTTTCAGAGTTTAAAGATGTTTTTCTGAAAGAGTTGCCAGGGTTTCCTCCTGAGAGGGAGCTTGATTTTACTATTGAGCTAAAACCTGGTGCAGAACCAATTTCCAAGACTCTGTATAGGATGACAGCACCAAAACTTTGTGAGTTGCAGATGCAGTTGAAAGAGCTACTCGACTTAGGGATAATAAGGCCTAGTGTCTCACCTTGGGGTGCACCAGTAATTATTGTGAAGAAGAAGGATAGTTCCTTACAACTGTGTATATATTACAGGGAATTGAACCATGCTATAGTGAAAAATAGGTACCCAATGCCATAGATAGATGATCTCTTTGATCAGATGAAAGGAGCATCGGTATTCTCAAAAATTGATTTGCGATCAGGGTATCACCAGTTAAGGATTAAGGAAAACGATATTCCTAAAACTTCCTTTCGAACTCGGTTTTGACATTACGAGTTCGTTGTAGTACCTTTAGGATTGACCAATGCGCCAGCAGTATTCATGAGCCTCGTGAATGGTGTATTCCGGAAGTACTTAGACTGCTTTGTACAAGTCTTTTTAGATGGTATCCTTATCTATTCCAAGAACAAAAGAGAACATGAGGAACACTTGTGAGTGGTGTTGTCTTACCTTAGAGAGAACAAATTGGGTCATATCATTTGGGTCATATCATTTCCGGTGAAGGAATCTCTGTGGACCCAGAAAAGGTAAAGGCCATTATGGAATGGCAAGTGCCAAAAAATGTTCATGAGGTAAGAAGCTTCATGGGGCTAGCAGGTTATTATTGGATATTTGTGGAAGGGTTCTCTAAAATAGCGAAACCCATCACCACTTTGCAGTGCAAGGGGGTCAGGTATGAATGGAAAGAAGAATGTGATAGTGCATTCATCGATCTTAAAAGGTTACTAACTAGTGCACCAATTCTACGAGTGTCAGATATGGAAAAGGACTTCACAGTCTGAACGGATGCCTCGAAGCAAGGGTTGGGGGCCATGCTAATGCAGGATGGAGGAGTGATAGTTTATGCATCAAGGAAGTTGAAGAAACACGAGGAACTTTACGCTACTCATGATTTAGAGTTGGCAGCTGCAATGCTAGCTCTGAAACTTTGGAGGCACTATCTAGTAGGGCAAAACTTTGAGCTCAAAACAGATCATCAAAGTCCAAAACATCTCTTCACTCAAAGGGATCTAAATGTCAGGAAAAGGTGATGGAGTGAGTTTATGAGTGAGTACGATTTTGGTATTTCATACATCAAAGGAAAGGAAAATGTGGTCGCAGATGCCTTGAGTAGGAGACCACGTATCTTCTCCTTGGTACCCTTAAAAGTCAATTTGAGGGAACATGTGTTGACGCAACTCCATGGAGATAGTTGGTATTTAAAGGTTACTTCAAACCTCCAGAGTGGGAGGCAATTAGATCCAAATTATGAAGGATATAGTCTGGAAGCAGACAGACTATTAAGATATCGAGGAAGGATGTACGTCCCCGAAAGTGGGGATATTCGAAGCATTATACTGAAAGAAGCCCATAGAGCACTTTATTGTGCGCATCTAGGTGTGAAGAAAATGTACGCAGACATGTGGAAGCTCTTCTTCTGGGTAGGCATGAAACATGATGTAGTCTATTTCATCGCCAAGTGCCTAGAGTGTCAACAAGTGAAAGCTGACCACCATCAGCCGACAGGTCTCCTACAACCACATGATGTTCCTATGTCCAAGTGGGAAGTCATTTCCATGGATTTTGTTGTGGGGTTTCCGCTCACATCTCATAGACACAATGCCATTGTGATAGTTGATAAGTTAACCAAGAGTGCTCATTTTATTCCGGTTAGAGACACTTATGATGTCACCGATGTGGCACGCGTGTTTGTAAGTGAGGTCATCCGCTTGCACAGGATACCTAAGAAGATCATTTCAGATAGGGAATCTAGATTCATTTCTAGGTTTTGGACAAGCATGCAATCAGCGCTGGGGACTCAGTTGAACTTAAGCACAACTTATCATCCTGAAATAGATGGGAAAACTGAGAGAGTAAATCAAGTCAGGGAAGACGTTCTTAGGATGTATGTCATGGATAATCAAACTCATTGGGAGAAGTACCTACCGTGGTAGAGTTTTCCTATAATAAAAATTTTCATATCTCCATCGGAATGCCACCCTACGAAGCTCTGTATGGAAGGCCATGCAGAACATCATTGAGTTGGGAGGGGTTAGAAGACCGAGTAACAGTTGGGCCAAAACTGATTCAAGAGATGGAGGAACAGGTGATTCAGATTAGGCAGAGACTAAAGGAAGCACAGGATAGACACAAAAGTTATGCGGATGCACACAGGACTGATCGAAGTTATAAAGTGGGAGATCAGGTTTTCATTCATATCAGGCCTAATAAGAGTACCATATGGTTTGGGAAGGGGACAAAGTTATCACCTCGATTTATAGGACCGTTCAAAATCCAAGAAAAAATTGGACCCGTCGCCTATCATCTCGTACTGTCACCCCACTTGCATAAAACTCATAATGTTTTTCATGTATCTGTTCTACGTCATTATGTTGCTGATGAATCACATAAAATAAATTGGAAGGAATTGCAGGTATCGGACGCAGGAACCCTCCTAGTAGAACCATTATTCATATTGGATTGTAGAGTCCGACAGCTCAGGAACCATCTGGTAGACCAAGTTAAGGTCCAATGGGACAAGTATAGTCCAGGATCTGCTACTTGGGAAGATGCCGAGACGTTACGACGATATTTTTCCTCACTTTTTTGACCACTTCGAGAATATGTTCTCGAAGGTTGGGTGTTTGTAACGCCACCTTTTGACTTAGACAACTAGGATTACCTGAGGCCTAAACACCTTTATTTTCTATTCACAGTAAAACTTTTAAATGATACACTTGAACTTTTAAGACGTATGAACCTTTATGAATGCTTAAATGTATTTGAATAATGATGGATATGATGCGATATATTGTGAGAATGTAAATTTTATGAATGTTTAAATGTTATTGATAATGATGGATATGATGTGATCTACTATGTGAATGTAAATTCTATAAATGTTTAAATGTTATTGATGATGAGGGATATGATGTGATATACTGTGTGAATGCAAATCCTATGAAGGTTTAAATTTTATTTGAATGATGTTGGATATGATGCAATCTATTATGTAAATGATAATTCTATGAATGGGTGACGTTAATTGAATTATGGGATATTATGAGATCTATTTCTAACTCGAAAACTTTGATGCTAAAGTTGTTGGTATGTGGATACCGAATTGAAATTATGGTTGTATGCAATTACATGATGATAATGCATAGATATGTATGAGTTTGTGCTACAGACTAATCTGCAGGTCGTTGGGCTATGAAATAGCCAAGGGATAATGGTAATAAAATTGGATGTCATAACCACCGACCGAGAAACAATATGGTATGAATCTTGTATGTGAAATTATATTGGTTTGAATGCATTGCTATGATATGTGGACCAATGCAGGATTCCAGGTGGTGAGACTGCCTAAACTGAATAAACGATGACAAAACTCCCAACAACACAGTGCCACTGTATATTCCATTGTAGGGTGTGGACCCTGGTCCTGTTAGGAGGGGTGGAGGCATTTCTCACCATGTATCCTCTAAAACCTGGAGTCATGGGAGGACGGTGTTAGCTCACGCTCCCCTAGATGTGTGATGATGACTGTCAGTTTCCTGCTGGGGAAGCTTGGTCAAGATAGTGACACCTCTACTTACGGGTTCTATTTGGAGTTAGGTCAATATAGTTGACGCTCCAAGATAGTCCAACAGAGGAAGGATAGGAATGGAAGATGGAAGTAAGTTAGGGAGGAAGGATGAGTAGAAATAGTTGAGAGTATATGGAGATTTGCCTTATGGTGGAATTTTTGTTTTTCCTTCTGAAAATAAAATGTGTATATATGTATATTCATAATTACTAAACTAAACTACAATTGTCTAAATAAAATTGTTGAGCTAGATTATTGTAATTAAGTGAATTCACGAACATTTCATTCGTTTATTATCTTTTATAAAATGAATAGTCTTATTGATTGGATTTGATGCATACATAAATTACTATAAGGTTGATAGTTATTGTTATTAGTACATGCACGAGGCTTGTATGTACTAGCTACACATGCATTTCTTGTACATGTACACTAGTATGTATGAGTTTTCTTAGCTTACTTACTGATAATGTTTGTTATTGGATATGAATGTGTGAACCCTGTGTCTTTTCCCTTGTATCTTAAAATACTTTAACTTTGGGACGAAGTTTCCTGAAGGGTGGGTGTATGTAACAACCCTAAGAAAGTAATTAATTGTCTCGAATTAATAATTGTTTAATGTATATTAGTTAATTAATTAATTAATTAATTGTCCTGATTTAATAATTGTTTAATGTATATTAGTTAATTAATTAATTAATTAATTGTCCCGATTTAATAATTGTTTAATGTATATTAGTTAATTAATTAATTAACTGATTAAATATTTGGTTAATGAATTTGAGTTTAATAAATTTTAATTTATTAAATGAAAACTTAATGTATCGAATGAGGGAACCATTTAAGAGAAAAGGGATAAGGTGGTTGGCATTGAATGGAGGGATAAGGTGGGTGAGTCTTAATGAAAGGGAGAAGGCGGTGAATGAGAGAGGAGGGGAGGATGATAAGAGGAGAAAAAAAAAATCATTCGAGAGGGGGGAACTTTTGGACTTTGGGGGAGACAACATTATTTTTCATATTGGAGACTGTATTGGGCATTTTTATTTTTGGAAGATTGGAAGACTGTATTACTGGGTTTTGGTTGGAGAAGGTTGTTGTAGGACTGAGACAGGGGGCACCTGTTGCTGGGAGTTTTGGGCTCGGGGGCTAGGAATCCTTACAGAATCCTGGAGCTAGGGAGTCGGAGAGGCTCTGTTCCTAGCTGGCTGGGAGGTTAGACAGTTTTGGGCATAGCATCAGGTAGAGTTGGAGGACAACAGTAGCATTAGTTAGAGGTATGTATTTTCATTATTCTGCTGTGTTATGTAATTTATTATGATCTTCTCATAAATTTTAATTATGTTGAATGGTTATATGCTGGTTATGAATGGTTATATGATGACTAAGGAATTGTAAAGATGTTAGGATAGCACTTCTCTAATTAAATTTATGTTTTATAGGGCTCTGTTGGAAGAGACCTTACAATTTTGAAAGCCTAAATGAAGGGTTTTTAGGATCAAGCTTCTCAATGATAACCGAAGGCATGATTGAGCCCCCAAATAAATATCCTCGACTATACCTTTCCAATGGGCTATCGTGCGCCTAAAACAGAGATCGTATGCAAAAGTTACAACCCCGGGAAGTTGATGTACTGATTTACCCAAATGGGCCCCACATGAATTTTGGTGCTTCATCTCCTAGAGTTAGGTTTTTGGATGTCTTGGGTTTTTGACATTCCTTTTTATTATAAAAAGGCCTTCAGAGCCTCATTGTAATCATCTTCTTGTGAATGAACGCAGTCATCACATCTCTTCTTAGAGATAAGCCACCACCATTCCAGGAAGTTTGTTTTCCATTGCATTTTATAGTTTCATCTTATTTCGTTATTGAATAGAAAACCATTTTTACTGCATCTCTATTATTCTATGTTAAGCATATTTTAATAATCTTTATTCAATCCATTCTTCTCATAAAAGAAAGAAGAGAAGGTAAATGAAAACCAAGTCCCAGAGATCATACTCACAAGATTTTCAGCAATGCAAGATCATGATGAATCTACGGGAAAAGAGGAAGACGTAATAATCCAAGAACAGGATAAAGAGAAACATGTTAAAATTCAGGAATAAAATGAAAAGAATGTCAAAATTCCAGAAGAGGATGAAAAGGAAAATGAGGAATCCACAGAAGAATAGGAAGATTACTCTACATCAGAGAAGATATTCTTTTGAGCCATCTGACTTGGAGACTCCCAGTAAATATGAATGTTGAAGAGGGGGAGTCTAATAAGTAGCTATATACACTATAGAACTATCTTTTGAGCATTCTAAAGTGTTTACAGATTTTGGAAAGGAAATTTCATAATGGTTCGAAGACAAAAGTGTAGAATGTCTTGTGATTGAGGAGCATCTTTCAAAACACATTCCCATGTAGGTATTAGCTGAAAGTTACAAAGAATATCATTAGTACACTTTTTAGGAATGCATTCATTGTATAGAGGATTCCAGACATGTATTCAGACATGGACATATTCAATACATATTGTTGCAAACATGTAGAGTCTGATTTGTCGATTGAACATGTAGCTTGAACAATAGGACTATGTAGTGATCAGTTGTAGAAGATTCAAAGAAGTCTTTAGAATGATAAAGTAACATATGGGTCAGCATTATGTGCAGTTGAGTAGTGGAGTCATGGATAGTTTCATGACATATGGAAAAATATTGATTCTATAGAGAAGATGCATAGCAGTGGATGAAAGCTTATTAACAATTGGAATTACTGGAATCAGTAAACAATTGAAATAATTTAGTCACAGGAAGGAAAGTAGTGAAAGGAACAACAAGAAAAGGAAAGATAAATCATCAGCAGGAACAATATCGTTAGAGGAAAGTATGGTCATTAATGTGAACTTGACAAGCCA
Source organism: Picea engelmannii (assembly GCA_009831015.1). Classification (NCBI taxonomy): domain Eukaryota; kingdom Viridiplantae; phylum Streptophyta; class Pinopsida; order Pinales; family Pinaceae; genus Picea; species Picea engelmannii. The sequence continues at coordinate 793,334 of ML777724.1, forward strand.
TGAAGACTTGAAGATAAGAAACTTTGAATGTTTTTTATATATGTCAGTGAATTACAAGAGGAAGCACCAATGGACAAAGAGCACCGGAAAAGGGAAAAGAAAGAGTATGCAAGAAGTCCCATATTTATCTACATGACATCTTGTAGAGAATTCAAGGGGAGAGAAATCATCATAGAAAGAGATTATGAAATAAATATCAGAAGCATGAAGATAGGGGGAGCATATGAAGTTAGAGAAATATTGTTCGAAGAAGGTATACTTATAGGGGGAGTTACCCTTTTCCCATGATGTTAAAGGAGGAGAAAGAGAAATATAAAAAGAGAAAGATCAGAAGCATGAATATAGGGAGAGAAACCCCAAGGGGAGATACCCTTTTCCATTGATGTCAAAGGGAGAGAGAAACATGAGGAGCGAAAGATCAGGATCATTGGTCATAGGTGAAGTATGAGTGTTGCCATCAATGCCAATGGAACATATTGTTGGATAGTTCATTTTCATTGATGTCAACAGATGTGATGGGTGCATTTTAATAAGTCTCCAAAGTGGTCCCCTTATGGTCTATCTTTAAGCATTTCCCTCACAGGAAAACACTTTAAATAAGTCTACAAGAAGCCCCAAAGGTGTGGTCATGAATCCCTAAGTTGTTTGAGGACTAAGTACATGAAATCCAATGTAAACACATGTAACACACTCATAGATGGATGGTCTCAGTCATGTCATTTCCAACAGTAGGTGGAACATCATGTAGTTCCTCACAGTTGATAAGTTGTGAGGTCGTGAAGTTTGAAGCCCCTAAACAATTACAAGTCATTAATTAAAAGGGTAAAGTGGTTATAACAAGAAAGTTTAGGTTGGCCCTAAAGTTAAGGAAAGAAGTCACATGGACAAGTATAAATACACTTCAATAAGTATCTCATTCATACATATAAAACCTTATTGAATATCTTTCCTATGAGAACACTTGATCTATTTAGCGAATATGAGGTAGCTAGTCTGAGGAAGAGAAAGAGTAAGGAGTATGGAAGTCTCAATATTGTAGAGGAGAGGAAGGGTTTTTGAGAAACCCTAATTTTTTTTACCACTGTGGTTCAGGCTACTAGTGTCCCACAAGGCACGCTCGCGTGTTGTACAACATTTATCCTGCGAGGCCCTACATGATGCATGGGTTACTCCCTTGAGGATAAACCATATGTGAAGGAGGATGATAATACAAGTTTGTTGACACTGAGGAAGAGCTATAGGTCTCAAATCTCATGTATCAGGTCAGCTACATGTCTAAAGGTATGTTATTCTATGTGTTTTAAGGCTTTCATCTTGGAAGGTTTGCACATGCTTGAGGCATGTCTTTGTGAGTTTTGGTATAAGCCTTGAGGCACATCTTGGATACTTGGAATATGGTTTGTTGTATGGTATATGCTTGAGAAATATCATGAGTGATATGGCACATGTTTGATGGTATCTCTTGGTACATGGTTTATGGATGTTGGTACATTCTTGAGGCACATGGTTTAAGGTACATATTGGTTACTTGTTGATGATGTGATGGTCATACCTTTGGTATCTTGTTAAGGCATTGGTATATGCTTGAGGAACATATTTGGGGCATGGTGTGAGGCATACTCTCGGTACATGTATGAAGTGCATTTCTTGGTAATATTGATGCATATTTAAAGCACTTCTTGATGAGGTTATGGCACATGTTTGAGGTACATGCATTGGATGTTGTGGAACATGCTTGAGGCATGTATTGGTGGTGTTGGTATATGATTGAGGTATATGGTTTATTAGTGATGTTATGGAACATACACTTGGCATATCTTATGGTACATGATTGGTGATATTGAGACACATCATGGTGATGTTATGGTTCATGAGCTGATGATGATATGGTACATTGCTAGAGGCACTTCTTGGTGATATTGGTACATGATATGGTACAATTTTATGTACATGATTAATGCACATCGTATGGTACAAGTTCTGGTACGCAAATGATGTACATGGTATAGTACAAGTTATGATACAGGTTGATGTACATGGTATGATACAGGTTTTGGGACATGATTGATGTACGTGATTGATGTACATAGTATGGTGATAGTTTTGTTATCCATGTGAGTGGATCTAATTGATGATGATATATAAATGATAGTGACAGTGATAGTGATAATGACGGTGACATGGATAGGGATAGGCACAATGACAGGTTGGATGATTGGTTGATCATCAAGTACGAGTTGATGTGACAGAGTGATAGTGATTGGTTGATGTGAAAGTGACAGTGACAGGTTGGTTGATGACAATAGTAGTTACAGGTTGATCAGTGGTAGTTTCAATTGAGAGTATACACTTATATTTCAAGGAGGTAGGATGGGGAAAGGAAAGGGGGTTTTATCCTCCTTCCATTTGGTGTCAGAGAACTCAGGGAGTTGGAGCTTCCTTCAGGTTGGAGCCTCTAAATTAGGGGGTTGTAGCCTGTAAATTAGGGGTCGTAACCTGTAAATCAGGAGGTTTTAGCCTCCTTCCAATTGGTTCTGGATAATTAAAGGAGTTGTAGCTTCCTTCAGGTTGGTGCCTATAAATTAGGGGGTCATAGCCTCCTTCCAGCTGGTGCCAGAGAACACAAGGATTTGAATATTCCTTCAGGTTCATGCCTGTAAATTAGGGGATCATAACCTCCTTCTAGTTGTAGCTAGAGAATCCATGGAGTTGTAGCTTCCTTTAGGTTGGTTCCTCTAAATCGGGTGGTTAGTTCCTCCTTCTAGTTTTTGTTGGAGAATTTTGAAGTTGGTGCTTTCTATGAATGTATTCTTGATATATATAAGAAAGCATTATGTGGTTTTCTCCCGTTTGGGTTTTCACGTAAATTTTGGTGTATGTATTTGATGTGATATTGTTGAATTGTATTATTTATGTTTATATGATCATGCCATATTGGATGCAATAAGAAATGATATATTGTTGATAAATTTCCCCCCTCTTAGTATTCCAACAGGATAGAGGTTGGTCCATGGGGTTATGGATGCACAATGAGGTTGCTAACCAAAAATGTTTTCCCTTCTTTATCTAATTTTTCTTATAATGGGTATATACACCCAATGTAATATTCCAGAATGATTAAGCAATGGGTGACTAAGAATGGGTATATACACCCAATGTAATATTGCTTAGTCAACCATTTTTGTTGCTCAGGGGAGGAAAGGCGGTGTTCCAGAAAATACTTGACGCTTTGATGACCTGTCTTAATTTGGAAGCATTTCCCCAATAGATAAGGGGGCCAAAGATCCACAGCATGCAAAATAGCCAACATTTCCTTTTCATATATTGATTTGCCCAAATTTCTCTTGGATGTTTGTTTTCTTGTAAAGGCCAAAGGCCAAACCTCTTGCATAAGGACAACGCCAATTCCTTTCCTGGAATCATCACATTCCAGAATAAAGGTCTTTTTGAAATCAGGAAGGGTCAGGACCAGAGTGGTTCACATGACCATATTCAAGGTTTGAAAAACCTAAGCAGTTGTTGGAGTCCAAGTGAAAGAATTACTTTTAAGGAGTGCAGTGAGATGTGTCACAATCTTTCCATAATTCTTAACAAAATTGCAATAATAACCTGTTAAACCCAGAAATCCCCGCAATATTTTGAGTCTTTGGGTGAGGCCAATCTTGCATAAATTCAATATTTTTAGGATCCACCCTGACGTCGGCCTTACCAACAAGATGATCCAAGTACTCGACTTTCGAGGCACCAAAAGCACATTTAGATTGTTTGAGGAAAAATTGGTGTTGAGAGAGTAGATGCAGAACTTGATCCACATGAGCAAGATGGGATGTCCAAGTTTTGCTATAGATCAGGATATCATCAAAGAAAAATAAGACAAAATGACGGAGAACAGGATGGAAGGCATGATTCATGAGGCTTTGGAAAGTGGAGGGAGCATTACACAAGCCAAAGGGTATGAACAAGAAATCATAGTGGCCCTCGTGAGTTCTAAAGGTAGTCTTAGGAATGTCTGTCTATTTCATATGGATCTAGTGGTAGCCCGAACGAAGATCAAGTTTAGTAAAGAACTGGGCACCACTCAATTCATCCAAGAGGTCATCAATGAAAGGAATGGAAAATTTGTCTTTAATTGTGAGTTTGTTGAGGGTGCAGAAGTCATGAAACATGCAACAAGAACCTTATTTCTTAAGGACCATGACCAGAGGAGAAGAGTAGGGGCTCGTACTAGGGAGGATAACACCTACGTTGAGCAGTTCTTGAACCATTTTCTCAATTTCATTTTTTTGGAAAAAGGGGTGACAATAGGGACATATATTGGGAAGAGGGCGTCTTGGGACAAGGGGAAAGGAATGATCATGAACACCACTGGAAGGAGGGAGTCCCTGGGGACTGGAAAAAAACACTTGATGTTTAGAGAGGATGGATTGGAGGTCTTGCAACACAGAGGGTATATCAGTTTCTTGTATGGCATGGAGTTGGGAAATAATGCCAGAATGACCTTTTTTGAGCATATTTTCCATGCGATGGGAACTAATGATCTCCGGGGAACTGGTGGTGATGCCTTGGAACTTATATTGTTGGCCCTCCTAGTCAAATTGCATAGTTAATTCCTTAAAATCGAGGAGAATGGGACCCAAAGTCCTTAGCCATTCTGCACCCAACACAATGTCACAACTTCCCATGTCGATAGAAAACATATGATATTTCAAATGGTATTCACTGATTTGGAGACACACATTTTCACAATGCCCTCCAAATTTCATGGACCCACCATTGGAAATCATGATTTGGAAATTATTGACTTCACGTATATAGCAATTAGTTTCTTTGGAAATGCAACGATGAATAAAATTATGGGTGCTTCCACTATCAACAAGAATGATGACCTTCTTATGCTTGATGTAACAAATTATCTTGAGGGTTTGGGGAGCAGAGAAGCTAGTGAGCATTTATGGAAATGACCAATTCTACTTCTGGAGGGTCTGAGGGAGGGGTTATGCCAGTGGGTTTAGGTGACACAAAAACAAGGGGATCCTCAACATCCTCCGAGATGGCCATAAAAATATTTTTTTCCTTACACTTGTGTCTCGAAAAATATTTTTCATCACAATTATAACAAATGCCTTTGAGTTGGCATTCAGCCATTTTGGTCCTGGTCAATTTCTAGATCTTTAGTGGAGTAGAAGGAGGAGTGAGAGTTACTGGTTTAGTGCGAGGAATAAATTAGGGTTTGCGGTTTTGAGAATATGAAACCTGTTGTGCTTCCTTATCTCTTTTAGTAGCATCCACCCAACTCTAAGGACGAGCCATGGGACATGAGCACGAATCGCATCCTTGAGACCAATGATAAAACATTCTCAGAAAAAAACATCAGACATGCCCTCTGTACGAAAATCCAGTCGCTCAAAATCAGTTATAAAGTCTTCCACTATGCCAGATTGTTTCAAATTTGTTAAATAGCCTAAATGGTTGGTGTTGGTGTCAAAGAATTCATAAAACTCTTCCACAAAGTGTTTCCAAGACACATACCTTTGGCAGGAATTTTTTCTCCATTGCCAACGTAATCTAGATGGAGAACACCATACTGAAGTTTGGCCAACTCATTTGTAATGCCATACAAAGAGAAATAATTCCATTTAACTTACCCAACCAGTGGGATCTGATCCATCAAATTTGGTCACATCCACACGCGGAAGGTGTAGGTCACGCTGAAAGTGATGGAGCTGAAAATTCTGGGAATGAGAGAAAGTTTCACCTTCGGTATGCAAACATTGGTCAGATAAGGGAAGATATGTAGGGATATGCATCTTGGTGCAGATCATCGTAGTGATAGATTCAAGATGGGCAGTAATGTCTTGTTTGAGCTCTTGTTTGAGTTATGTGATTGAGGCAACGATGGAGGAATGCATATTTTGATTGATGGTGGTAATATTGGCACTGAGTTGTTTCACTTCTTATTGGGTTTCTGTGAAATTAGAGTGAAAGGTAGTGAAGCGAGCTTCCAAGTCTTGGCTACGGGTATGGGCCATGATGACAAAGGAACACAAAAAGGGGTAGGTAGGACCACACAGAAAATGGGTTATGGGTGAAGTGTATCAAAACGATCAGGGCGAAGAATTGAATCCAATGGGGTAAAGCCCAAATAAGGGTGTTGGAAACACAAAATGTAGGAAAAACAGTTGCGCAACAATATATCTTATCTGTTCTTTTTTTGTTTTCATCCCATGGGTTAGGTATTGAAGGGTTCTACAAATAAGGGTTTTCCCTATGTTATATCTCTCTAATACACGTGTGAGATCCAACAGTAGCACTCGACCCAATATCTCAGGGAACCAACTAAGGAGGCTATATTGTGCCCTTATCCATACTACCTGACTACCTAGTTACTAGAGAGTATATTCCTGAGTGTTGTTCTTGGTGAAGCTATAATAGTTAGGTGGCTGATCAGTTTATCTATGGAGGGCTTCAAGAGTTCTAGGTCAATCCATATACAGGTGTTGTCTAATGCGCTACCACTCGAAGTGGTACCAACATGGGTTAGAAGGGTGGCCAACATATGTGCGCTTAAGTACCACTTGTATATCCTGCGTGTATGAATCCCCGACCGTGGGTTTATGCGCATAACGACAAATCTTTGTAGCTTAAAGACGTCAGAATATGTCTCTACCTTGAAAAAAAATTAACCCACAATTTTATGCCAAGGAAGGTGCTATGATACCACTTGTAATATTCTAGATATAAAAAGTATAAAGAGTAGAAAATAATATCTAGAAATGGTAGATGAACAAAAATTTAACCAGAACAACACCACAATAATACCAAAATGATACAAGAATAACACCAGAAAGAGCACTTTTATTACTGAGAGAAATGTTCACTTGCCTCTTCGAGGGGGAAGCCTCCAACAAAGCAAAGATCTATTACAATAATATCCAAGACAAAATTTCTCATACCCTCGACTCATATTTATACTAAATATATCTATTAAAAGAACCATCTAGAGGAAAATCCTTCAAGAAGCGGAAGCTTCTATTAGGTCTTCTTACATTGGACTTATTCTTCCTTATTTCTAGTCCTTATTAATGTTGACCTTTATTACATGGAAATATATTATTTTACCTACGTGAGGGGTTAGGTCCCTAATACCCAAGTGTGTTTCCTTGGGATGTGCTAGTTTTTTTCATGAAGAAGAAGGATGGTACATTGAGACTTTGTATCGACTTCAGGCAGTTGAATAAGGTAACAATGAAGAAAGAGTATCATTTTCAAATGATAGAGGACCCATTTGATTAGCTAAGAGGCACGCAAATATTTTCCAAGATAGATATTAGATATGGATATCACCAGGTGAGAATTAAAGAAGACATCAACAAGACTGTCTTCAATACAAGGTATGGTCATTACGATTTACAATGGTGCATTTTGGGTTGTCAAATGCACTAGATGTATTCATGTGTTTAATGAATGGATTTTTGTGAAATTACTTGGATAAGTTTGTCATTATATTTTTGGATGACATTCTTATTCACTCAAATTCTAAGGAAGAGAATGAGCAACACTTGAGGATGGTGTTGAAGGTATTGAGGGAGAATCATCTTTATGAAAAAATGAGAAAATGTTCATTTTACCAGAGGCATATTCATTACTTCGGTCATATCAGTTTAGAGGAAGGAATAATTGTGGACCTAGGGAAGATAAAATACATTCAGGAATGGAAAACACCAAGAAATGTCGCAGAAGTGAGATCCTTGATGGGACTAGAAGGGTACTACAAAAGGTTTATTGAAGGATTCTCAAATATTGTGCATCCAATCACATCCCTACAAAATAAAGGTGTGTGATTTGAATTGTCTACGTATTATGCAAGGAGTTTTCAACACTTGAAGAGTTTGTTGACAAGTGCACCAATTTTGAGAGCTGTTGTTCCTGATGCAGAATTCATTGTGTGCATGGATGCATGCAAGGAAGGACTTGGTGGAATCCTAAGTTAGAATGGACATGTGGTGTGCTATGAATCAAGGAAGTTGAAAGAACATGAAAGGCTCTATATTACTCATTATTTAGAATTGGAATCTATAGTGCATGCCTTGAATATGTGGCGGCATTATCTCATGGATAAAATATTTTAGCTGAGAACAAACCATTGTGGCCTAAATTATTTGTTTGGACAACCAAGTTTAAATTCCATACAAAGAAAGTGGTTAGAGTTCCTCAATGAGTATGACTTTGACATAAAGCATATCAAAGGAAAAGAAAACAAGGTATCTTATGCACTCGGGGGGAGAGTGGATGAGATGCATGCTATAATTATTAGCATGTATAAATTTTATTTGTGCAACAAAACTTTAGAAGTTTCCAAACTAGATCTTCACTATGTGGACATAAACGAGAACTTACAACAAAGTATGTCGCAACATAAATTTGAAGGTTATGAGTTGCGAGAGGATGGGATCCTCATGTATAGACGTAGAATCTATGTTCCAAATGATCACGAGTTGAAAATATTGATATTATCAAAAATGCATATGGTTCCTTATGCAGTACATCCAGGTTACCAGAATACCATTGTCGTGGTCAAGAAGAAATACACTTGGCCAGGTATGAAAAAGGAAGTTGTTGATTTTATTGCTTGATGTATCGAATGTTAGAAGGTCAAGGTTGAGCACAAACATCCATTCGATTTGCTACAACCTTTTCGTATTCCTGGATGGAAGTGGGAAGTTATATGCTAATCCCTAGACAAAGCCCCATGTTATGTATAAAATCACATATTAATCCCTAGATATTGAATTATTACATTTCTAGTAAATCTTCTAGAACCCTTCATTGCAACCTTTCATCATAAGTGTAAGCCTTTGTCACACACACACACACATATATATATCAAGGAGATCTAGTATTAGGATAATATTATCTCATCTCTTATGGTATTTTGAAGTGGAAATATTATAAAAGAAGGTTTCCCTCTTGAAGTTGAATGCAATTGTTAACTTTTTATCAATTTACAGTTGTTGGATCATAACATTTGGTATCAGATCTCATTGATCCTAGGGTTTTTCTTCTCAAAACAAGTCATTGTTATAGCAATATTTGTCCCACCATTTCTATCTTGCACAAAGGGTGTAACATCCCTAGCCACCCATGACCGGACCACACTACACGAGGGAACACTTCCGTTCTCTCACTGCTCAACATACTGTAACATACCCAGTATTCAGCTGAGCTATGCCACATAAATTTTCTCTTCAAACTGCATGCAATTATAACATATACATATAACATGCTTGCAGAAGCTTTAAATATAAACGTAAACAAACAATTACATTCTGTAAATATACGATTTCATATTGAAATAACAGTAAACACAAACATGCAACATATACAGGGAAATATCCATAAACATACATACAGTTATAATCACATATATGATCAACCATAACATAAGCACGTAAATAACAATGCAGCATGTAAATTTATCATATGACTGGCACTTATCTTGGAAATATTTTCACCAACTGCGTACATATCGTCCACGAACCTCCCAGCCTTAGACTACATTGTTCATCACTCTCAACAGTGAGTCACCCCCGAGTTGGGATTGAACTTCACCTGGGTAAAGGGATTCCTAACCAGGCTAAAGGCTCATAAACAACAGGAAAGACTCTGTCTTAGGTGCTCACTCAACTAACAGCCTACAGCCTCTCATTCCCCACATGCTTGTCCCACCCAAGGAAGTGTGCCCCTTCTCTGCTCAATAGTCCTTCGGTTGCCCCACTTCCCTTCTAGGGCTTCCACAACAGGCTGGATAGTAAGTCTCAGAGCACTGTATCTAGAGTTTAGAACCTTCAGGAAATCAATTCCCAACAATTCTCTCACTCAGGAAATTGCTCACGGGCCTGACAACCCACCTCTTCAATTTCCCACGAGCCTAACAACCCACTTCTTCAATCTTTCTCCCAAGCTAACCAGGTACACCAACAAGAAATGGTTATGGAAACAGGCTCATATACAGTGAGATGAATGTCTGAAGGATAACTGACTGCGCGAGTTCAATGGTCATGGAATCATTGACTGGATCACTGAATGATGGAAAGAATCATGGGAAAGATGATCGTGTGAATGATGGAGAAAAAGTGTGTAAATGAACTAAGTCCCCATGATATTTATGCATGTCCCCAACTTGACAGTTGTCATGTTGGAAGCTACTTTGATCCACTTGTCCCCAACTTTATCACTTAGGATAAAATAACTATCCATACTTTATGTTTTAAGAAATATTAATATAATATTCCTTTTTAGATTAAGCTCTCTAGCTTATCCCTTTCCCTTAACTTTTGGTCCTCCCTTTCCCTAACTGGTGGAGTTCAGTGCCCCATCTCTTTTATCATGGTCGGTCTGCACGCATCGATGTATTTTATATTAATCATGAGACATATACAAAATAGGTGCACTGGCCTTTAACATCTAGGCGCTTTGGCCTAATTCAAAAACATAAGCATCCCAGCTTATAATTATTGGCTCACCAGCCTATAACACATATCGTATACATAAGGCTCATTGACCTCCATACTGTGTGCACTTCAGTTACTGCGCGTGGTATCTGGGATTGTGCACACTACATCATTTTACTATGCAGTACATGCGCACACTATGCCATGAAAGGTGCATTACAAAATGATGTCAAAACATCTCACCAACTTAAGTACACTTACATTACATTTACAATTGGGTTCGGCCGAGGGATATTACAGAGGGCCTTTTTCCATTTCCCTATGCAGACTTGTCATCCCTTTTTTATGAATCCAGAGCAAAAAATACACATTTTTCCACATATACGCGCCCTATCTACTATATAGCATGCATATACGCAGGCTGCTCCACTACAGTCTGTGTACATCGATATTTGTGCCATAAAATACAAAATGGAGTTGGGTTTCCATGTCACGACGGGATATCTCTAATCCTTGGCCTTCCACATACTGGAAACGTTCTGACTCGACCCTTCAGTTCCATTTTGAAGACTATAAAAGCATAATTCCGAGATATGGAAAGGAGGAGAAAGCATTCAACTTTGAGAGAAAAGTTACTCAAGAGAAATTACTTCATATTGAGTGTACATCCCTTTGTCCCTAAAGTCTGAACACAGTGTTCAACCCCCAAGCTCTTTCCCTATTGTTGAGAGAACCTCATTGTCTCTCTCCTATGAGCTTGCCTTTGGTAGAGGATTGAAGTGGTGGAGGCCCAGTTGGAAGGAACTTGGTTCCTTGGTTTTGAACCGTGTCGACATGGAAGTCTGTAATGTTGTCACTTTTGTTGATCAATTATTCATAGAAATACTCATTTCCCGTCCTATTGGTATCGTGAAAATATATGATTATAATCCATGGGCATGTTTGTAATGTTTATTAATGGATTATGCTATCTGATGTGCTAACCCCTTTTATATTATCACTATATACTTGCTCTGCTTGTTTGTTAAAAACTTGTTGCAGGTACAAAGCTTTGGGTCAAAGTGCTCAACAGTGGAACATCATTGAACGTTGGATCAAGGTACGCTTCTTTCTTATCTTGCACGTTATTTTATACAACATACAATGGAATTGAGTTGATTTATGCAGTCATACTTGTCTGTTGTGGTATACCCTTAACCATACAGAGTTTTTCCCTCGTAACAGAATTGGCGACTCCATTGGGGAGAGATCTTCCTTCTAAGGGTTGAAGTATTTTTTCTTCTTGCATTGCTCTATTTCCTTCGTGTTTCTTGTCGTATCATTGCTTGAAAAATTCTATTCACTCTGAGTCTGAGTTTTCAACCTTTTTCTCCCTTGCCTGGACTTGTATACATGCGTTCTGCCTCACACGTATACAGTCGTGTATACACGCGTTCTGCCTCACTACAAGCTACATATATACGCATTGTTCTCCTGAACAGTCATGTATACCACTTTCCCTTTCTTTTTTGCTTGCTTTAGTGATTGTTGGGTGGGATTTGATGTTTGTTAAGCCTTCTTAGGCCTCTGTAGTGCCTGTTGAGCTTCTCTGGATTGACAGGAAACCTGTTGGGAGTTGAATTTATGGGCGTAGTCTTTCTCATTGTTTTTTCATTTTTTATTTTTCCTTGAACCCTGGGTTGTTTGCTTGGTTGCTTGGTATTTTGCTTGAGTTATTTGTATTTTGCTTGAGTTATTTTGTTTATACATAGTAGAATTTATATATCAGGTTGCTTTTCAGTGCATGCATTTTCTCTTTAATATATTGAAAATACAAAAAAAATAGGCATTTTGCATTGGTTAGCATTTTTGTCTTTGAACCTTTATCATTAGATTAGTGCATTTAGCGAAAGATTGCATTTTACTTCTGAATTGCAGAGTTGAAATTGAAAATTGCACTGTTTTTATTAGCATATCATTCATTGAAAAATTAAAGATAGACTTTGCATTATATTCATATTTATCTTCTTGCAGAGTCATAACATAATGAGTTTCACTTCCATACCCTTTTGAGTAATCACGGCCAATAAAATTTACGCTTTAAATTAAAATTGATTAGTCCCAATTTTATTTTTTAGGGTGCACAAACTAGTCTAGGATTTAGTGCCTTGGAATAGGATTTTGTGAGTAAAATTATCCAAGGAAATTAAATCAACATATGTGTCTGAGATAGGGAGTTGAGAAGTCCATTGTATAATTGGTAAGATCAGGAGGTTCTGCTCACACCGAAGTTAATCACAAGGTCGCGCAAAGTTAGTTGAAGGGATAACCCCTGGATACTCGCCTAGCGTCAGAGATATTTTTGTGGATTTATTCATATTTGGGGATCTTGCTAGTACCCATACCTTCGTGAGAGGCGATACTTTTAATGTTTCGGGCTTTGCTACCCTACCCATACGGTGATCCAGACTTACGACTGCTCGCTTGTGCGTCGGTTATACAGTGGTTTATTAGTTGCTTGAATTAGATATCTCATAGGTTACATGCAGGGGTTATTCTGCTTGTACCCTGGGTCAGATAGGGGTCGGACAACACACAACCTTTATGGAAGATTACCTCTCCGGGGGGATCCGACCGACTGGTTGTTAAGCCCATGAGGGCCCCTATAACTGATTTTTTTACCTCCAAACTTTAGCGGGGAGTCTCAGGTCCCTCTTGGACGAGGCATACATTCTTTAGCGAGGGAGGCCACTCAACCACTTTAGCCCGTTTGCATGCATATTGGTCGTTTGAATTTTTGGTATGATCTTTGATTATTAGTTGACCATAGGATTTCGTGTTGACTCTTTGTTATCATGGATAGTGGAGTTCCTTTTTCTCCCTCATTTACTACTATCCCTCCCATGACGTTCATGGGGGAAAATCCGTCCGCTTTTTATAATGGTATGCAGAATTATGGTACTCAGTCAATGCCTTGGGTCATTTTTATCATGGTATGTCTGATATGTCTTCGTACTTTCCATCCTCTGTCTTGAATCCTTATGTGAATACAAGTTTTGGGTCTGGGGGCATGATGCCTCCTTCTTATCCCTCTTCGTTTGGTGGGAGTCATATCCTTCAAACACCTCTTACGGTAGGAGGTTGGAATCTTCCTTCCTACAAATTCACTATGCGAGAAGTAAGTGCCCAACTATGCAATCATTCTACTTATTACACTCTATCCATGTATCCTTCTTCCACCATGCCAGTTCCTACAAACACTTTTCCCATGGCTGACCTCCATCTGTCCTCTGGTGTGTCATCTGAGGGAAGTTATTTTTGTAGTATGGGAAACCCCCTTCACGAAGTCCCTTCATCTGAGGGAAACATATATCCTAACATGAGTAACCCTTGTCATGTTGATTTCAACCGAAATTGGTTTGTGCCACACCACAATTCCTCTTGTTTATACATGTTATAACAATGGAAGAAACTTGAAATATAATTCTACACTCACGCACACTAGGCACACCGACGTTATTGAACATAAGACCACTCCAACATGTGAACACTACTACATGCATAACCATACAAAGCATCTAAATTCCACAACACACATAACTGTTCATATTCCACTTTTAGGTCTTACTTTCTTATGTGTGCATACTACGCTCCAATGCACACAACAAAACTAGTCACTTGTACACATGGACCACTTTCCTCCTGCCTGGTAATTATGACCTCTCTTAGGAAACTATTGACCAATTACCAAAACTATCTTAACATAATTTATTTATCAACTAGCATACTCAGCATATACAAATACTATGCTAAATACTCATATCTCACTTACATAATAGACAATATTAACATAAAAACAACCAATATGCATATGCAACACTATGCAAGTAATATATCATAAGAGATACAAACAAATAAGCACACAATAACATACAAGCACACAAGGACACTTATCTTTTAATAAAATTCACCATCTGCACATGTGACTTAGACTCAGACGTTCCTCCCAGCCATAGATGTTGTTGCTCATAATATTTCAGCAACAGGTCACCCCAGAGCTAGGGATCAAACTCCACCAGGGAAAAAGGATTCCTAATTCCAATCTATGGTCTAACAAACAATGAAATTTTTCAGTCCAAGGTGTCAACTATTGTAACTAGTCTATAGTCCCTCATTGCCCACATGCTTGCCCCACCCCAAGAAGTGTGCCTCTTCTCTGTTCAACAATCCCTCGGCTGCCCCACTTCCCTTCTAGGGCTTCATCAATAGGCTGGATCAGGAAATCTCAGAGCATTGCAACTAATTCCTAGTGCACCAAGTGACAATTACCAACAACTCTGACCTGGAGAGAATGCTCATGGGTCTGACAACTCACCTCTTCGACAACCTACAGGCCTGAAAACCTGTTTCTTCGACAACAAATCTCTCACCTAAAGAGGTTGCTCACAGGCCTGACAACCTGCCTCTCTGATAGTTAATACTGATTACAGTACAGAAAACCCTTACAAACTTCTCTATGCAAATAAGTTAATCGTCGTCATCTCTCATATGGTTCGACCCCCTTCTTCAATCGAGAGTGAATATGAATAATCCCCCCCAAAACACACTAAGGCCAATAATGTTTATTGCATAACTTCTACTCAACACTTGTCACCTTCAAAATTTACTTTAGCCACTTAGTGACTTTTTCCCATCCCTTGGGAACTTAAGATACTAATATATTTGTAAATTACACTTTTTCAGAAGTATGATTAAAATATTCCCCCCTTTTCCCTTTTTCGGTGGAGTCAACCCCCCATCTCTTTTTGTCACTCTACGTGCAACAATGTAATATATTAATAACTTGAGTGTGATACACTTTAAAAGAATAGGCACACTGGCTTACTTGCATCCCGACTCACTAGACCAATAGTCATACAGGATCTTTGGCCTCATAACACACACACACATATATATATATCATTATTGTGCACTTACTTGTATGTGTGCAACACTGTGGAACATGCGCACCCTCTATTGATGCGCAATCCACACGCACTATCTTAGGTATGCGCAACACTATGGAATATGCACACATTTTTCTTGATAACCAACCTCGCACATTCCATTGGTGTGTGCAATACCAAAACTTGGTATCAACGGCTCACCAGCCTATATGTAACATTGCATTTACACTTGTTTCCAACAACTCACCATCCCATATGGATCCTTACATCGTGCACTGCTCACGTGCGTGCAAAACCAAAAAGGCTCACGAACCTAAATGCACAATTACAAATGGAGTTCAGATTAGGGACATTACATTGTTTGAAGAGATTGTGTGAGTGTGTGTATCACCTATCAATTTTTTTCCTTATAGGTGGCATCCTTTCTCTATGTCTTTTGAGTTATACTAGATGCAAGTCACTCTTTCTCTTTGTCTCTTTGTACCATGACATAAACACATGATGTCTTTGGATATACAATGTGACCCTAGCCTCAAATAGCAAGGGACATCTATTATTGTGCCACTTTCATTTACTTGCAACACTTAGGTGATATACACTATGAACATTCGAAATCAACATTAACCACCATATAAAATAATAGAACTATAGATAAAAGGATAATTATTTGTGGAGGATCAATGTTGACCTTTTAATTGACCAAAAAAGAGAACTACCTAGTGCTTTAGACCAGTACGTAATAGTGTGGGAAATTCTTTGATACCCACATAATTCTATTTTAACAAAAATGTAATAAAAATAATATCAACCTGATTTCTTCACTCAGGTTGAGTACCTTATCCATCCCTTGCCCATAGTTGGATTATATACAATCCCATGGGACACGATTTGACACAGAGATCAATTTATTTCCATTTACTCATCCATGAAACTCTAAATGAAATCCTCCACCGTATACCGTATATTTTGATAAGTTCAATGAGTAATGTTATGTTGCTATTTTTTCACTAGATATTGTTAAGCTTGAATGCTTCAATCAATTTGAGTATGCTTCATGAGTGGTTTTATTGCCAAGAATAAATTTGATTATGCTTCATGAAGTCTCACCAAGCTGTTACGATGACCATAATGTTTAATGGGCCACAATTTTATGGATGGTTGATGTAACAGAAAATGTGTAAAAATGAATTTTTTGCACATTTACACGTCTTTTTCATAAGAAGGTTGCATAATTCTCCATTCAATTCAATTTAAACACCAACTTTGAAGTGTGGTTAATGTTTATTTGTAATGTATTTGAAGAACCTCACTTAATTATCATAGGTGAATGGAATTGGTGTAATAACATGTGTTTTGATGGGTGGTGTTAGTGATTATCCTTATTGTATTGTCTTTTAAATATTAATGAAAATGTTTAAATTCTTTAATGTAATGATACCACTTGTTAGTACGTGCCCAAGTAGTTACTATAGTAATCCGTTGGATGTGAATTTGTATTAGTTCGTTCAGGTTTTTATATTTTAGCTAATGTTTTCTTATATATTCTATTAAACTTCTTTGATGCAATATTAAAAATATATATTTTTTATTTTTTAATTTTAATGAAATTAATTTTTGATTGGGCTAAGTAGTTTTGATGGGACATAAATACCCTAGTGTGTTTGCAATTCTTTATCGTATTTGTTAGTCTAAAATTTTGGTTTTTTTAATCTAAATTTACATTGGTCATTGTCTGCAAAAAAAAAATTGGTTTTTTTAATCTAAATTTACATTGGTCAATGTCTGCAGTCGAGGTATAGTCTCTGTCATCTCTGCACTCGAGGTATCAGCTCTATGCAGTCCATGTATCCATTGCATGGACAAAGGATCTCATGCAAATTGCCACATGTTCGCATGAGCATTCCTGGAAGGAAGGCTTGCATGCAGGGGCGAGAATCTAAATGGAGTTAAATCCAATGCCCAATTCCAACACTGAGTTGATGCGGGTGCTATTCTCCTTTGTTCTCTTTCCAACCTTCTACATGAGAAGCCCCTGATATATACCAGAAATTGTTGCAGACTCAAATGCCCTTGCTCTTTTTTTACAGCATTGTCATTTTGCTTTGGAAGTGTGTTCTTAGTTTCTCAATGAATAGATTTGGGTTTTTCACACCTGAAATAGAAATACAAATATAGAAGACCATGTTTATTATTTAAAACTTACCACAGCACTGTTGAACATGACCAATCTCACATCATCCCGGCCAACTCTGAGTGATAGGTTTCTCCCAGTGCAGGTATCTATGGTGAGCTCTTTTCAGGATTATCTCCAGAGTTCACGCATCTCCAGGATGACCATGCTTTAATATGTTCTTCCTTGCTATTTTAAGACAATACTTTATGCCTCCATCTTGTTGATTGGTGTAACTTCTTTCTCCTCTGGGATATTGCAGTGATTCTTATATTTTCTCTTTTTCTCGAAACTGAAATAAAAAATTTACATGATATAAGCATGATAGTACATTACCTCTGCTATATCTGTATGTAAGCCCACTTTATAATCCTTGCGAGTATGATCAAAAAAATATGTTGGTTAAACTACTTTTGGTTATTGCTAAATAGTCAGAAACAGAACGAAAGTACAGCTAGCCTTATAGAAAAACAGAGCCTAAAAATCTCTAAACAAAAAAGAAGAGCCATCCTAAGACGAGCTCCAGGAGAGACCAGAACCATTCTGAGTAGCTGGGGGAACTGTAGCGGTTGTCATCATCTTCATCCTCTTTGGTATGTTCCTTTTCATTGGCTTGAGTGAACTTATTCCATGTGAAAAATTCCAGTTACTTCTCTAAACTGCCTTCAAAATATTTGAAATATTCTATTTCTGCTTATTGTTTATTAATATAGGCCACCTTTTCTCATTCTATCACTTATTTGCCCTTTACTCGTTGAAAGTTGTGTTTAATGCGGCTGAAGTCTAGTTTAACTGTGTCAAACTGTATGTTCTTAGTTTCTCATTAAATCATAGATAGTGTAATATGTTCTATTTATGTTCTATATCGAAATTTTTTATTTCCCTCATTTTCTTTTTTTGGTTTGAGTTTTTTAAATATATAATATTATTGTTTCCTGCAAATTTGGGCAAAGCTTTTAGCTATACCAGACACCCCAGACCCACGTTCTGGATGTTCCTGCATTCCGGAATTATATGCAACATAGGTTTAAAGAAAGCATTTACAGAACAGCTAAAAAAAGTAAAATACACACAAATTTCCACGAATCTATGAACTGCACAAAATTCAAGAATATCTAAGTGCCGCAGCACCAAATATTTTATGGCAAGAGAGGTTATCTTCCATTTATGCTCTTAGGTATCTAGGGTTTTGCAGGTTCATTTTCAGTTTTTGGAATCGTTGCAGTATTTTCCGAACTTTTAGTGAAATCGCGGTGTTTATCATAGTTTTAAGTTTCTCGGTTTTGCAGGTTCATTTTCAGTGTTTGAAATTGTTGCCATATTTTTCAAACCTTTTGTGAAATCATGGTGTTTAGAGTAGTTTTAAGTTTCTCCACAGTTAGATTTTCTCCTATATAAACACCAGTGCTTATTTTATAAGTACAGCCATGCGTGGATGCCATAATCGACAGCTTAAACCACGGGGCATTGTAATGTTGTTCCTACACAAAGAATAGCAGCAACAACAGGATAAATCAAACCCTAGATTCTTATTTTAGAATCAAAACCTAGTAAATTTTCTCCAATACAGGTACGGTTTCTTCATTCACAGTGGAAAGATAATTGAGAAGTGAGAAAGGTGGCGATATCGAACCTTGGGAACGCCGCCATGAGTAAATGCTTCGGCATCCAATACAGTGGGCTCATTGGACGTGGCGGCAGCTTCTGTTGCTGGTTGTGGTGATTTAACAACTGTTCTTGTGCGAGCTGTTCTACCTTTGGGCGGTTTATCCGCCATTATAATACCTCTATCACTCTGATTTCAAATATGTTGATTACGTTCAGATTTCAATTCTTAACTCGTGATAAACCCTTGGTCACCTTCTACGCAATTGATCGATTGTAGTTCGGCTATCACGAGCAATAGTGAAAACCCAGTATAAAGGCAAACTAGAATTCCTTGAGGTATTCACTATGAATATCCTTAATTTTCAAACGAAAGGAAATGGATAAAATTCGAAACTGCAGTGCCTTCCAGAGGCTGCTGAACCCTAGCCCTGCACATGAAATATATAATAGAAACTATAAATTCTCTAACGGACAGTTTTAAAATTCCAGAAAAATCCAATGGAAAACTCGTAATTCTATAGTAAAATCAATTTAAATGATTGAATTACTTCATCGTGTTCAACATGAATTCGCCCGACTTGCTGAACACTAAAATTGCAAACAAAAATTAGTCTACAAATAGTTACATAATCAGAGGTTTCTGGTGTGAATTATTCAGTGCCATCTATAATGCCATTAGAATTAAAGAGATAAATACCTTGCTGATAAATCTCTGCACGCCAACCGACCGTGTTCTCTTCCACATCCCCGAAACTCTAGCTAGGTAATAGACTGTGTCGATGCAAATGAACCCTGCTTCAATTTTACCTTAAAAATCCCCAAGACCAGTTTCGATCCACACTCCCGCCACAAACGTGTTTATAATTAGTATGAGATACTAATGATAACAAACTTTATGAATTAAGCTGGTGCTGGTGCTACTACTTCTGCTCCTCTTCCTCTACCAGTGCATCCCTGAGCTAGTGTCGGTAATGCTCCTCCACATCTACCAGTAGAAACCCTGAGAAAACCACACCACCAGGTTGAAGTTAGGTAATGTTTTCATACAATCAAATGTAACTAGATAATGTTTTCATACCTGTAGTTCTACCGAGGGTTGTTTGTTCAATTTTGAGATTGGGGATGATGGAAGAGAAGCTACTGAGCTCTACCCAGATGTTAATTTGTTCAATTTTGAGATTGAGGACGATGGAAGAGAAGCTACTGAGCTCTACCCAGATGTTAAATACACCACTGTTGAAACATATCTCAAGCGCTTTTTATAAACAAGAGCAGTTGTTCTTTTAATTTCACGTTATGGAGATGATTTCATCATCACGGCTTACCTAAATATGACTTTTTCTTAAATCTAGCAAATTGCAATGTACATTCAAATAATTTCATGCGAGCAATAAATTCAGCATGCATGCCATGTGTAGAAGCAACAACCATACTCAAGAATCTATGGTCCTAAGCATGCTAGTCATTTTGGCAGGTACTAGCCACTAGGTGGCTTATTTGCTTGTTTCTATTTTGCTTCTTTTTAACCTTAATATATTAAGCAATRTATGACATGGTGTTATGTATKTAAATCCATTAAAATATTGTTGACATTAATATCAAAGTTCAAAGTACAGGSTTTTAAGGATTGAAATCCACTATATCAAAATCCAAATACACACTCTCACAATTCGAGTTTCACTTTTAGAATAAAAAATCATACGTATGGAATCTAGATTTACACTTTAAGAATGATAAACACAATTCGAGTTTCACTTTTAGAATAAAAAATCATACGTATGGAATCTAGATTTACACTTTAAGAATGATAAACACATTTTTAGAATAAAAAATAACACTTTTGAAATTGAAAATTCACACTTTTAGAATTGAAAATCCACACTTTCAAAACCAAATTTACATTTTAGAAACACCTATATTCATACTTTCAAATTTTCAAAATCTAGTAGTATGTTTTTCATACTTTCTAAAATGAAACTCGTGGGTAAACTATACATTCTAACTAATATGACCAAATTTAATGAACCTAATGTTAATGAGTAAAATAAAAAGATCCTACAACTTTATGCAAACCAAGAGAATTGTCTATGAAGACCAAATGTCGGACAAACTTTTAAAACAAAATTGCCTAAAAGATTTTCTATGAAGAGTTGACTGAATTTCGAAAAAGATCCTACAACTTTATGCAAACCAAGATAATTGGACAAACTTTTGAAACAAAATTGGCTAAAATTTTTTCTATGAAATTGACTTGAATTTCGAAGTAAAATATGACAACTCGTAATTAACCACAGTAATAATAACAAAAATTACTATAAATTACTTTTAAATATAATATAATATACTTATAAAATAGGAATTTAAACAACATTTTCTATAAATAAAAATTATACTCTCTCACAAATAAGAGTAAAATACTTCACTTAAATAATAATTTATATAAATAAAAGTTACACGTTGAGATAAAATAAAAATACTTCATTTAAAAATTACTTTATATAAATAAAATAAAAATATTTCATTTAAACATAAATTAAAAGTACTTTTACTTTTAAAAATGTTGGAAGATCGATTGTTGTCATTGATGTCAATTCTAGTCATTGGTTTTGGACCGCAGGATTGATGAAGGTATTTGGACATGAAGGACAATGCACATGCATATACAACATCCATGGATAGATAGTATACATCATGTTGTTTCCAGTGGTATGTGACACGTCACGTGGATCCTCATGGTTGAGAAGAAATGAATTTTTGAAGATGGCAAAGTGAATTGAAGAAGGAAGTACATGTAAGCCCTGAAGATAATTAAAGAAAATAATTACAAAATAAGAAAGTGTCAGATCAGCCCTAACATTAAAAGGAAGTGACATAAATGGTATAAATAAATATCATTATACATTCATTTGATACACAAGTTGAATTTCAAAGGAAATCATAAGTAAAGAAGGCCAGATTTCAAGGGAGGATGAAGTATTTTGGTGATGTGTTCTAAGGTATGTTATTTTCAGGTCATCTTACAATTTTCGCTATAACTTGTTTTCTAGAATGATTCATATGGTGACATTTCTATGGTATTGAGAAAACATATCAAGGTACTTGTGGTAAAAGTTTCAGCTCTTGATTCATTATAATTATGGAGATACACTCTATGGAAGATAGGGTTTTTGACGAGTCTTTAAGCTAATCAGTAAACAGGTGTTCCGAGTACAACAGTCATAACTTCTTCATAGAGAATCCAAATGAAGTGGGACCAATTTCATTAGAAATAGTACAACCTGTAGTTTTTTGTGTGCGAGTTTCAGAATCTAATGTTAAATATTGAGCGCGGGCAATTCTGTACAAGTTCGTTCTCCTGAATAAACCAGAATTTAATAAAGTCTACCATTCTTTATATAAATTCTTTTGGGGAGGATTCAAGGAGTGAAACTTGGAGAAGTTTCAGAGAATACATTGAGTAATATTATCTACAAGATCAGAGTATTCCAAGAATTGAATAATTGCAGAAATTGAAGAAGTCTCAGGAAGCATTATCAAGTTCTATGTGATGGTTGGTTAATGGTCATGATTTAATGTAAAGTTTTATTATCTCTCATATATTCTTGGGTAGAAGGAAGAGACAAGGATGGAGATTTAAACTCTCTCTTGATATTGGAGGATTGTATCTTCCTCTTGGAGGTTTATACCTCCCTTTACATTTGGAAGTTGTAGCTACCTTTGGAATTCATTACTTCCCTTGAACAATAACTATTGATTATTTCTCATATATTGTGCACGGTGTATTGTGGTATATTGGTGTAACTCTTATACTATTGTTCATTTCTCATTGGATATAATTGAATGGCAGAAGTATAAGTTGAAAATGTTTGTAAATTGTACTTGATATTGATTCACCCCCCTCTCAGTATCAACAATTGGTATCAGAGCAAGTTGCCTTCAGAACAGTTTAACCACTGGAAGGAAAATCTTGAGCAGAGATGGATGACCATGAGCACATTTCAAATGGGACTCAAAAAATTTATGGAAGAAATTATGCATACTGAAGTGATAGAGTGAAAACTTACCTAACGGATTTGGGAGTAGACATTTGGTACTCAATTGTAAATGGATATGTAATCCCAAATAATGCTCCAACCGGTCCAAATGAGAAGAAGCTTATGAGTTGTAATTCTAAATCCATACATGTTATTCTAGCACCATTGGCACCAACCATTGCTAGCAAAGTGATGGGTTGCAGCACTACTAAGGAGGTATGGGACAAACTCAAGAGCATCCATGAAGGTGATCCAAAAGTTAAGCAAGTCAAGCTTCAACAATATAGAGCAGAATTTGAAAATTTGAAGATGAATGAAAAGGAATATATTGCAACCTATTTTCTTAGAGTTGATGAAGTTGTTAATTCTATCAGAGGATTAGGTGAAGAGATCGATAAATCCTTGGTTGTAAAAAAAGTGTTGAGATCACTTCTCTTGAAGTATGATGCTAAGGTCTCGACCATTGAATAAACTAGGGACTTGACCAAAATGACAATGGATGAATTACATGGGTCTCTTATAGTATATGAAATGAGAACAGTTACAGAAAGTGACCAGTCAAACAATGAAGCAGCCTTTAAATCCATAAATAAGACAAAAGACAAGGATAACGACCTTGATGAAGAAGTAATAAATTTTGTAAGAAGGTTCCAGAAGGGAAGTGGAAGATACAAAGGTAAGTCTCCTCTCAAATGCTTTAACTGTGGTAGAATAGGACATATTGTTGAAAACTGCTACTATAAAAATAGAAGTCTCAACAATAAAAAGAGCTTCTACTCCAAGGATGATGACATCTCCTCAGATAAGAGTGATGAAGAAGATAATGATTAAGGAGAAGTCCTCTTCATAACCCAAGAAACCCAGGATGATGATCACAAGAATTCTAAAGAAGAGTAAATCATTTGTGAAGAAGATTCAAATGAAGAAACCAACCTTGATTCCTTTTTGAGTTACAAAGACAATGCAGAGAGTGAACAAGAAGATGAGAATCTTGAAAATTTGAAGCATGTTGAAACTGAAAATAGTAAGCTTAGAAACACAAACATAATACTAAAAGGTTAATTGAGTAGTTGTGAAGAAGAGAATTACAAGCTTGAAAAGATCATTAATAGCTTGAATAAACAATTAGAAGATTATGAGAAATTGAAAGAAGAATTGGATCACACAAAAGGGGAACTACTATTGACAACAGAAAAGTTGAAGAAGTTCGAAAAAAGCACTGGAAAATTAGATGAGATCCTTAGCAGTCAAAGATCTCCAAACGACATGACAAGACTAGGATACAATGATAGTTTGAAGACAACAAAACAAGAGAAGGAAGTTGAAAATGATGAAACCAACACTTCAGAACAAGTTGAACAACAAGATAGAAGACTAGAATTCAGAAGGAATGAGACATCAAGAAGATCCTATC
This sequence comes from Picea engelmannii, assembly GCA_009831015.1. Taxonomy (NCBI): domain Eukaryota; kingdom Viridiplantae; phylum Streptophyta; class Pinopsida; order Pinales; family Pinaceae; genus Picea; species Picea engelmannii. The sequence continues at coordinate 817,936 of ML777724.1, forward strand.
CCATCAGGTATGAAAGCAATCATTATAAAGGAAAATACTGAATAATAGATCGTGAACCCAGATGGACCACACCACAAAGAAGATCACTTACGCCCAGGTATCAAAATTTCTTTCTTGGACATTGTTATACTTGTGGAAATTTTGGACTCAAGGCAATCAATTGTAGAATCAATGAAAGGAATAACTATGCAAGCTACATGAATGGTGAAAATAGTAGATATGGAAATGTTCGTAGACCTTTCAACATAAATTATAATCCATTTGAACCATTAATGGATCAAAATATTGTATGTTACAAGTGCAATAATCTTGGTCACAAAGCACGAGATTGCAGAGAGATGAAGGAAGATAATCATATGCCAAATGTTTGCATACCAACTACAACATGGAAAAGGAAAGAAATTCCACACAATGAAAATTTTCAAATAACATTAGTCGCTAAAGAATGCAAAGAAGAATATGAATGGTTCATTGACAGTGGGTGCTCATCTCATATGACCGGAGATCAAAGCAAATTTTTCAGCTTGAAGAAAAAGGGTGGAAATGTTTCATTTGGAGATGACTCATCTACCAAGATACTTGGAAAAGGAACTATAAAGCTTGGAAGTGAAAATGTAAAAGCAGGAAAATTCTTATTGGTTGAAGATCTGAAGCATAATCTCCTCAGTGTCAACAAAATATGTGATCAAGGATACACTCTTACATTTGACTCCCGAAAATGTAAAATCAGAGAAAATAACTCAGGAAGATTAGTTGCAACTGCAACAAGAAGACTGAACAACATATACATCCTAGACATGAAGAAGAGAGAGAATACATAAGCCACACAAAAGGATTCCAAGGAAGAAAAAGTCCCAAAGACCAAAAATAAGGATGAATTATTATTGAGTGCCACATGTTCAGGAGGAGCAGCACCAAAGAAGAAGGTTACATTTTTCCATTAAACTCAGGGGGAGAAACCCTACCCTTTGTCATTGATGTCAAAGGGGGAGAGAAACTGGGATCATGATGATAGGGGGAGCATGATTGTTGCCATCAATGAATGATTGTTTCCATCAATGACAAAGGAGAAGATTGTTGGAAGATTGGTTGTTGTCATTGTGTCAACCCTAGTCATTGGTTTTCGACCACAATATTGATGAAGGTATTTGGATATGAAGGACAATGCACATGCAGATACAACACCCATGGATGGATAGTATACATCATGTTGTTTCCAGTGGTATGTGGCATGTCACGTGGATCCTCATGGTTGAGGAGAAATGATTTTTTGAAGATGACAAAGTGAATTGAAGAAGGAAGTACATGTAGGCCCTGAAGATAATTAAAGAAAATAATTACAAAATAAGAAAGTGTCAGGTCGGCCCTAATGTTAAAAGGAAATGACATAAATGGTATAAATAAATATCATTATACATTCATTTTATACACAAGTCGAGTTTCAGAGGAAATCATAAGTAAAGAAGGCCGGATTTCAAGGGAGGATGAAGTCTTTTGGTGATGTGTTCTAAGGTATGTTATTTTCAAGTCATCTTACCATTTTCGCTATAACACTTTTTTTAGAACGATTCATATGGTGAAATTTGTATGGTATTGAGAAGACATATCAAGGTACCTATGGTAAAAGTTTTAGCTCTTGATTCGCTATAATTATGGAGATACACTCTGTGGAAGATAGGGTTTTTGACCAGTCTTGAAGCTAGTCAATAAACATGTGTTCCGGGTACAACAATCATACCTTCTTCATAGAGAATCCAAATGAAGTGGGACCAATTTCATTGAAAATAGTACGGTATGTAGTTTTTTGTGTGCGAGTTTCATAATTTAATGTTAAATATTGAGCGCAGGCAATTCTGTACAAGTTCGCTCTCCTGAATAAACCAAAATTGAATAAAGTCTACCATTATTTATATAACTTCTTTTTGGAAAGGATTCAAGGAGTGAAACTTGGAGAAGTTTCAGAGAATACATTGAGTAATATTATCTACAAGATCAGAGTATTCCAAGAATTGAATAATTGCAGAAATTGAAGAATTCTCATGAAGCATTATCAGGTTCTATGTGATGGTTGGTTGATGGTGATGATTTAATGTAAAGTTTTATTATCTCTCATATATTCTTGGGTGGAAGGAAGGGGCAAGTATGAAGAGTTAAACTCTCTCTTGATATTGGATTATTGTATCTTCCTCTTGGAGGTTTATACCTCCCTTTACATTTGGAAATTGTAGCTACCTTTGGAATTCATTACTTCCCTTGAACAATAACTATTAATTATTTCTCATACATTGTGCATGGTGTATTGTGGTGTATTGGTGTAACTCTTATACTATTGTTCATTGCTCATTGGATATAATTGAATGACTTAAGTATAAGTTGAAAAGATTTGTAAATTATACTTGATACTGATTCACCCCCCTCTCAGTATCAACAAAAAATACTTTATCTAAATAAAAGCCATACTCTCACATAAAAAGGACTCTTTTAAAAATAATTTATATAAAAAAAAATCATACTCTCACCTAAAGTAAAAGTATTCTTACTTTTAAAAATATTTTATATAAATAAAAACTTTATGTAAAAGTACTTTTATTTTTAAAAATATTTCATTTAAAAAAAATTATATAAATAAAAACTATACTCTTACATAAAGTAAAAGTACTTTTACTTTTAAGTATACTTTATATAAATAAAAGTCATATTGTCACATAAAAGGACTATTTAAAAAAATACTTCATATAAAAAAAAGGAAGGGTTCTTTGTCCTACAAATAAGGAAGTTGCATACACCAATTTGATGTATGGATTTGTCATGTTGTTGTTGTTGTTGTTGTTGTTGTTGTTACACCAAATGTGTTATTTAGGGGGAGGTTTATCTTCGAACGTATGTCCAAAACCAATAAAAATTTCTCATCTATTATACAGAAACACAAATCTTCTCTCCATGTGTCTTCACCTTCAAACTCAGTGGCGGCTTCACCGACTAAAACTCTGGGATGGCTTCTCCTTCATCTCGACCTACCCAAGCTAGGGAAATCTTGTGAGAACGTGGCATTTGAAAGAGTTATGGTTAAACCATGCTTTATCAAGGAAGGTTTCCTTGGCAAATACAACTATGAGAAGGGAAGCGTTAGAGATTATCTATTCATTAGTTATTTCGTTTGAATGCCCATAGAAATCTCAGTGTGCATCCATTCAATGAGAATATTTTTTTTTAATATGAGCTACTTATTTACATATGGGATTGTCAATGCCTTCTCTTTTAGTTCTTCTATTGATTTTCCTGCAAAAAAAACATTTGGGATTGTCAATGCATTCTCTTTTAGTTCTTCTATTGAGTTGCCTGCAAAATAAACATATGGGATTGTCAATGCATTCTCTTTTAGTTCTTCTATTGAGTTGCCTGCAAAAAAAAGAGACAAGCTTGCTAAGAAGCTTGAATGTTTCCCTGGAGATGTTTTATGTTGCTCAAGCATAAGATCTTTAACAAGGGAATGACTAAACTTTTCTATGCTTCTCAAGCATAAGTCCTTCAATAAGGGCATGAATGAACTTTTTCGAATAATTACCAAAAAAATCATATAAATTAAAACCTTTAATCGAATATATTGTTTGATAGAATGTAATTTAACATACCATGTGTCTGCCTTGGTAGTGACTTTGGAAGATTTGGTGGTTTTCAAAGAGCTGTTGAAGGTCACCTAGGAAGGTTGCAGGTTCAAATCCACTTCCACACGTTGAAAATATAAATCAACCAAAGAGTTCGAATAGTAAATGTTTCACCTCTCTAAAACTTCATCCCACATATATCTATCCTACCTTAAAGGAGGAATTCACTCTTGGCAGTGGAAAAAGACCAGCAAGCAGGATTAGAATGAAGTGATTAATGAAACCGCAAGATGAGTAGATAACTGGAATTGGTAGAAGAGGTGAACAGATGGATAGTTGGATCATTTTAGGCTTATGATATGCCCAATTGTTTTGTATTGCTTCTCAACCTTATTACTAGCTTTAGGTCTTGTCAGTAGTCACAAACCACAAGGGCAGGTCACTTTCCTCTTCTCTTTCTTATTCACGAAAAATTGGTTTCCAGTTGTGCAAAGGTCCCCAGAAGATTGCAAAATAGAATCCATTGACATCTTCGACATGGGAATGTTTATCAATCACACAACAGGGTTCCAATTGTTAAAATATCCCGTAGTAATTGCTTCCTTCATTACCAACTTCCTGAGTGGTGCTCTATGTTGCTTACCATGTTTTTCACCTAATATTGTCCATGATGCAATTCTTTCAATGCTTGGTTCTCAATGTTTTCTCCATGCAGTCTTGCATTTCTCAATTTTAAAAACTTTTTCTTATTTGAGTTTCTACCACGTGTTTCACTCATAGCCTACATGTATAAGAGAAGGTTTATTATTGGTCAACCAAATGGGAATAAATTCAATTGCGTGTTAGTGATGAAATTGTTGGTTTGCATGTAGAGTTGTATTCACTTAATTAAATGGAAAATTGTCAAAATTTAAATATGGTGAACAACATGATCAAATATAAACAATACAATTCTTTACTAAATCTACTCTTCACACATTACTTGATAAATAACTTTACTCACGTCCATCACTATGTCCATATGCAATGTGATGAAAGAACATTAAGGGATCAAATGAGTCTAACTTATATTTACTCCAAAAATTATTGTTAAGTTCATAAATTCCATCTCTAAGGTTAAGCACAATATTCTTTGCTTTCACATCAAGGAATTGAAGTATGTATTAAGATGTTCATCAAGCATATATTAAAATGTTCATCAAGCATATATTAAGATGTTCATTGAATTTTTGCTTCTTTTTATGTTAATCACAGTTGCTTTATTATCAAATAGTCATAAATTATAATCTTCATGTACTCCATAGAAATCATTATATAAGATGAAGATGAAACTTTTAAAGTATTTATTTTCCATCCAAAAACAAAATCCCACAATCTTTAAAGAACATAACCACCAAAATTAAGTTAGATGTTTCCTTTCCCCTCCTTCTAAAATATGTTAGTTATTATTATCATATAAATAAATTGTATATTCTCACACATTTATATATACAAAAAAGTAAAAGTAAAACATTCACATTTTATTCACACATTTATATATAAAAAAAGTAAAAGTAAAATATTCACATGTTTACATTAGCCTCTTCCATATATTATAGGTTTATATTACCCTCTTCACATATTAATGATGCTTCATGAATTTATATTACACTCTCCTTTATTCTATTATTAGTCCATGTCGTAGGCATAGAGGGACTATAACGATCGATAATGCGTTGACTATATATTAGTTTGTCCTTTGACCCGAAATATTTGCACAATAGCTATTGTTGGAGCTATGGAATTAAAAGCATATAATTTTATATAATAAAAAGCAACATATATGTACTGATCTGATTGGATAAGAGATTGGAGGTCTTATTGTTGGCTTCGCTATTCCCAATGTACGATATGGCAACATATCCAAAGTTTTTCTCGTAGACAGTATTTTTTAATCATATATTTTCCCTCTATATTGCTTGAAGGTCGATTAATGCTAGCATTAGTTGGAATGTTTGTATTAGCATTTTATGCTAGGCAAATATATCCATAAGTTTTCATATGTACTAAGCATATTGAAATGTTTTGATATCTGAGCTTTGTAGTGATTGATAATTCCAAAGTTTATGGCATCTTTGGCGGATGTATATTTATTGAAATGTATTGACACTTATTCTGAGATGCCTCAATAGGCCTGACATCATAAATGTTTACATGACGCAACATCCTCCAACACCCCTGACAACTTAAATGTTTGCATACCATGAGGTCCTTAGACAACCTGATAGTCTTAAATGTTTATGTAAATACGCTTCTCGGAGTACATTTTTCCTCGAAATTTTCTATACAGTTACAATGAATTTGCACAGTCTTGTTTGTCCACCGCCATTTCGATAAACATTGTATGTTTCATCCTTGTTCTTCCATTAAAGCTACATACATTGTTTGTTGTTTCGGTGAGTGCTTCTTCTTCGTTGGTTTGTTGGTTGTTGCCATTGTATGTTTCATCCTCGTAATTGTTGAAGCTACATACATTTTTTACTAGTTCGGTGAGTGCTTCTTCTTCGTTGGTTTGTCGATTGTTGCTTGTTTTTGTTTCACTCGTGACTCGACCTGCGCTTTTGCATTTCATTGTTTCAAAGTAAGTTTTGATGCCATAGTTTCATTTTGTATTCCTTGTTTGATGTTTAGTGTTTGTAGTTTGCAAGTAAGAATGTTTTCTTATTTGTAGTCGCATGTTCCTTGTATGTCTCTGGTTTCTTTTGTGCTTGGGCTGCAATTTCGTAATTGTTGGAGATACATATGTTGTTCACTAGCTCGGTAGTTCTTGTTGGTTCGTTGGTTCGTGGGTTGTTGGTTCTGTTTGTTTGGCTGGGGTTTGCGATTTGGGGCCCTGGGGGTGCAGTTCGGCCTATTCGTGCTTTCTGGCTGCTTTGGTCCTTATTTTTTTCTTTTGTTTGATTCGGCCTTGCAAGGTTGGGGTGCAGCAACAGTGGTTGGAGATTTTTTTTTGGATTATTATTGTTTTTTGGGGGTGCTTTACAGTGTTCATCCCCTTCACCCATGAGTTGACCTGTAGTTGTATTATTTTCCATGTCTTCCAAGTTCGATATATGTTATTCTGTGAGATTTTGCTAGTGCTCCAGTTCTGCCATGAAAGAAAATAGTTGCATGCAAAATTGTTGGAGGATTACATGTGAAGTTACAATATCCGTAGTTATTTTTTTGGAATAAAGCATATATATGCAGTGTTGGAATATTGGTTGTTTTCATTGATGTCAACCTTAGTCATGGTTTTTGGACCACAAGATTGATGAACATATTTGGACAATGCACATGCACATGCAGATAAAACACCCATGGATGGATATTATACATCATGTTGTTTCCGGTGGTATGTGGCACACCATGTGGATCCTCATGGTTGAGGAGAAATGAATTTTTGAAGATGACAAAGTGAATTGAAGAAGGAAGTACATGTAAGCGCTGAAGATAATTAAAGAACAAAATTGCAAAATAAGAAAGTGTCAGGTCGGCCCTAATGTTAAAAGGAAGTGAAATAAATGGTATAAATAAATATCATTATACATTCATTTGATACACAAGTCAAAAAGTCGAATTTCAGAGGAAATCAGAAGTAAAGAAGACCGGATTTCAAGGGAGGATGACGTCTTTTGCTAATGTGTTCTAAGGTATGTTATTTCAGGTCATCTTACCATTTTCGCTATAACTTTTTTTCTAGAACGATTCAGATGGTGAAATTGCTATGGTATTGAGAAGACATATCAAGGTACCTATGGTAAAAGTTGCATCTCTTGATTTGCTATAATTATGGAGATACACTCTGTGGAAGATAGGGTTTTTGACCAGTCCTGAAGCTAGTCAATAAACAGGTGTTCCGGGTAAAACAGTCATAACTTATTCATAAAGAATCCAACTGAAGTTGGAAAAATTGCATTGGAAAACATACAGACTATAGTTTCGTGTGTGTGAGTTTCAGAATCTCATGTTAAATATTGAGTGTGGGGCATTCTGTACAAGTTCGGTCTCCTGAATAAATCAAAATTGAACAAAGTCTACCATTCTCTCTATAACTTCTTTTTGGGGAGGATTCAAGGGGTGAAACTTGGAGAATTTTCAGAGAATACATTGAGTAATATTATCTATAGGATCAAAGTATTCCAAGAATTGAATAATTGCAGAAATTGAAGAAGTCTCAGAAAACATTATCAGGTTTTATGCGATGGTTGGTTGATGGTGATGATTTAATGTAAAGTTTTATTATCTCTCATATATTCTTGGGTGGAAGGAAGGGGAAAGGATGGAGAGTTAAATCCTCTCTTGATATTGGAGGATTATATCTTCCTCTTTGAGTTTTATCCCTCTCTTTACATTTGGAAGTTGTCGCTACCTTTGGAAGTCATTACTTCCCTTGAACAATAACTATTGATTATTTCTCATATGTTGTGCATGGTGTATTGTGGTGTATTGGTGTAACTCTTATACTAGTGTTCATTGATCATTGGATATAGTTGAATGGTTTAAGTATAAGTTGAAAAAGGTTTTAATTTGTACTTGATACCGATTCACCCCCCTCTTAGTATCAACAATTGGTATCAGAGTAGGTTGCCTTCAGAACACTTTAACTACTGGAAGGAAAATCCTAAGCAGAGATGGATGACCATGAGCACATTTCAAATGGGATTCAAAAATTTGATGGAAGAAATTATGCATACTGGAGTGATAGAGTGAAAACTTACCTAACGACTTTGGGAGTATACATTTGGTACTTAGTTGTAAATGGCTATGTAATCCCAAATAATGCTCCAACCGATCCAAATGAGAAGAAGCTTATGAGTTGTAATTCAAAATCCAAACATGTTATTCTAGCAGCATTGGCACCAACCATTGCTAGCAAAGTGATGGGTTGTAGCACTGCTAAAGAGGTATGGGACAAACTCAAGAGTATCTAGGAAGGTGATCCAAAAGTTAAGCAGGTCAAGCTTCAACGACATAGAGAAGAATTTGAAAATTTGAAGATGAATGAAAAGGAAGATATTGTAACCTATCTTCTTAGAGTTGATGAAGTTGTTAATGCTATAAGAGGATTAGGTGAAGATCTCAATGAATCGTTGGTTGTACAAAAAGTGTTGAGATCACTTCTCTTGAAGTATGATGCTAAGGTCTTTGTCATTGAGGAAACTAGGGACTTGACCAAAATGACAATGGATGAATTACATGGGTCTCTTATAGCATATGAAATGAGAACAGGTACAGAAAGTGACCAGCCAAACAATGAAGCAGCCTTTAAATCCATAAAGAAGACAAAACACAAGGATAACTACCTTGATGAAGAAATAACAAATTTTGTAAGAAGGTTTCAGAAGGCAAGTGGAAGATACAAAGGTAAGTCTCCTCTCAAATGCTTTAACTGTGGTAGAATAGGACATATTGTTGAAAACTTCTACTATAAAAAGAGAAGTCTCAACAATAAAAAGAGATTCTACTCCAAGGATGATGAAACCTTCTCAGATGAGAGTGATGAAGAAGATAATGATGGAGGAGAAGTCCTCTTCATAACCCAAGAAAACCAGGATGATGATCACAAGAATTCTAAATAAGAAGAAATCATTTGTGAAGAAGATTCAAATGAAGAAACCAACCTTGATTCCTTTTGGGGATACAAAGACAATGCAAAGAGTGAACAAGAAGATGAGAATCTTGAAAAGTTGAAGCATGTTGAAACTGAAAATATCAAGCTTAGAAACACAAACATAATACTAAAAGGTGAATTGAGTAGTTGTGAAGAAGAGAATTACAAGCTTGAAAATACCATTAATATCTTGAAGGAACAATTAGAAGATTATGAGAAATTGAAAGAAAAATTGGATCACACAAAAGGGGAGCTACTATTGACAATAGAAAAGTTGAAGAAGTTAAAAAAAACACTAAAAAATTAGTTGAGATCCTTAGCAATCAAAGATCTTCAAATGACAAGACAAGACTAGGATACAATGACAGTTTGAAGACAACAAAACAAGAGAAGGAAGATGAAAATGATGAAACCAACACTCCAGAACAAGTTGAACAACAAGACAGAAGACTAGAATTCAGAAGGAATGAGACATCAAGAAGATCCTCTCCCATCATGTATGAAAGAAATCATTATGAAGGAAACTACAGAAGAATAGATCGTGAACCCAGATGGACCACACCACAAAGAAGATCACTTACTCCCAGGTATCAAAATTTCTT